>JAEUYN010001156.1:0-38632 GCA_018257835.1 Euura lappo
GCTTCGGAAACACTGGCTTCTAGATTTTCGACAAATTCATCGGTTGATAAACCGGAAATTGTGACGAAACAAAAACAGCAGCAACAGATCATCGTTAACGAAGATAACAAAAATGGAAATATCGACCAAATCGAGCAATTAAAAATTGCACAACAGCACAATTAATAAAGAATCAGTATAATTATAATTATCTATATCATAGATTTTTAGACACGTTTGATTATAATCTGTGAGAGAATTATTGTTGTTATTATTATTAGTATCGTTTAAAAATTCTATGTATCGATTTATTCATCTCTTCGATCATAATTACAATCGAACTATACAATATTTTTGAAAATCCTTTATCGTCACATCACGTAGTAAATCCTTCCATATTCAATCGAAATATAAATCAACCATAAACGACAGTCTGCAAATTTATTGATGAAAAGCTGAATAATAATTATTATTAAGTTCCATAAGATGATGAAAATGTGCACTGCGTAAAACTTTCTCTATGTTTGAATCTACTTACCTAGACTAAAAATGATAACAAGAAGATGATAACACAAAAAGAAAAAAAAATATTTCTTCAAAATGTGCATAAGAGTGATAAGATGATAATTCGTTTTATAAATTATTAATATGTTATCGAAGAAAAGAAAGAAAGAAAACTATCAAATTTGTGTACCGCAGGATATATGAGAAAAGAATTAAATGGGGTTATCAAAGGTGACGCTAAATGTATATTAATGTATTTTGTATAGATGTAGTAACTAGTATCACAATAACATAGCGAATATGGCTAATCGATCAATAATTGATGGTGAATTAAATTATTCAAGAATCTTATAATTGACCAAAAACAAAGAGGAAGAGAAAAACGTTGATTTATCAAACTATTATCCAGTTTGCAATAAAACCGTAGTGATTATAGCGATTTTCACAATTATACCGCAGTTGAACTGACCCCATATCACACTTCGGTATTATTATTATTATTATTATTATTATTATTATTATTATTATTATTATTATCAATAGATATATAACTAATAGTATATCATATAATATATTATCCTGTTTATAATTGTTCTTCGATTGAATAGTTTTAAATACATGAAATATTGTAACAGAAGATATTGATTACACAAATCGTTATATCATTATGATGATTTATATTATTGATATGTGTGCCTTTTTTGTTTTCTGTATATGATAATATAATTACTATTCATTATATTACAAAGCCTGACGTTAGATTTCAATATTCGTTATCGTAGGTGAGTGTTTATACCTATGCTATGTCTAGATACGTATTATATTACCTACCGCAATTTGTTAAGAAAAATATAGTTTAAGTTATATCGAATTACGTATGACTATACGCACATCAGCTCGACACAGCAGCAGCAGCAGTTGAAGAAATAAATTAGACGTAATTATAGAGAGAGGGAATAAACAGAAAAAAAAGAATTTAAACGAAACTGCATAATATCATGCTGTGTAACGATATCATCATATTATAATATATTTTAATGTCTATTTACCACAAGAAACAAGAAAAATATATATATAAAAATGAGTTGACAAAGTCACGAATTATAGGGATTTTATACGGTCATTTTTATCACATTCCCTACGATAATGTGATACAGGATTCCCAATCACCCCTGATTCATGCTTCAAATGAATCCAAAACAGGAGAACGAAACCGTCAACCTTAAAGATACTCGATTAAAAATTCATCATACTATAGGGTGAATCATGGCCAGAGATCGACAGATGAAACTAATCGTTAATAGGATCATTCGATAAATCAGTTGTTCGTATACATCGTTCAATCTCGCTGTGTACAAATTGTAAAATTACAAGAGCAGTCGTGCCGAAATAAGAAAAGGGTAACAATGGCGAATAATTGTTTGAACGAATCGAGCCCGAAATCGCATTATGCTACAACAGTTTATAATTTATCGATTCTTCGCAATAATCAGCGATTAGTTACATCCGTCAATCATGTATTATCATCACGCCGCCTCGAACTACTATAAGAGAACCGAGGCGAAGAATTTTCGGTACAGTCTCAAGTCCGAGGAAAAAACTGTGCGAGGGATCGGAAACTGGATGGTAAAGCTCGTCGGCGTCAAGAAACGTCATCAACCAAAGATGAAGATTTTGATCCTAGCCGTCGTCCTCTGCGTGGTGGACGGTCAATCCAGAGGTAATTGATATCAACTCAATACAGAGTCGTGCTCCACCGATTCAGGTAGCCGCAAGAAGTATCGGTCACAGAGAGCTGGCTATTTTTTCTGAATGCTGTCATTTCGGGTTTCAAAAACCAAACTAGAATCGAACCTCGACGAATTTCCTTCCGCAGCCCAAAGTGAGATATAAGAAATCTGCCTCGATTGATTATTCAGAATTTAGTGTGATTAAATGTGTGTATTAAAAAAAAAAAAATATTCAAAATTCTAAGAGAGATATTCTACTTTAGAACTAGAGGTAGAAAAATAAGTAACAGAAAATTTTTAATACCAGTCAATGAAATTCCGTGTGTACAAAAACGCATTCAGAAAAAAATAATTTTCGATCGATCGATACTTCTTGTAGTTACTAAGATCGGCGAAGCCCCTTAAATACAGCGGAATACCCTGTCGACTGTATCGTCCTGCGTAGGTTATAATTATGGAAGACAATCGTACAACGGTTACGCTCGTCAAGACGCTGAGCCTGAGCCCCAGACTGAGAATACCGTTACCGGCCAACAGATGATGCTCTTCATAATAAAGACCCTGAAGAACCTGCAGGCGCTATTCGGTGAGTCGTTGAAATCACCTGCGCAAGAAGCATCGTCTATCAAATTGGAGCAGAAACGATCGAGCGATGGGACCTCAACGTTACTCTTATCAATTCATCACCCGCTTTCCCCCTGTTTTTGTTCTCACAGAATCGTACCAATGGGATGATCTCTACCAGCGTCCCGATACCACTATGCAATTGCCGAACAAGTTCCAGGAACGGCGATCTCAGAGCCAGGGTCCGTCGGGGTGGAACCCGTACTTCAGACCTGCGCAACGACCCGTGACCCTTCAGGGTGGTCCACCCCCTCGCAGACAAGCGATCCCGCGACCGCCGCCGCCGCCACCTCAAAGACGATCTCGCCCGCGAAGATCGGAAGACATCGCGTTCCGGGGACATGACCCGAACCCAATGCCTGCGAGACCGATCAGAACAACAACGGCACCTCCGACGACGACTACAACGCAGAGACCTAGAACGTAGGATCGTGCACTGTAAGATAAATCTGTTCTGTAAGACCGAGGGAACATGGTTTTTTACCACATATGCATTAAAAACTCGTGTTCTTTGCCCTCCAATCACAGTTTTTTGACCGGGGAAATAAACCAAGTGGGGAAAAAAAGTCTCGTAACCATAGTAACGGTGAAATAAACCGAGAAAGTGGTGCCCCTAGCGGAGAACGCTGTTCTCGTGTATCTAACGTTACTTTCACTCTTTTTTAATGCATATGTGATAGAAAATAACACATGTGCTATGGGAACGAAGCACGCATTTTGCAGAACTCGTCTTCACTCTCGGAATTGCAATAAGTTCTGCAAAATCGGCGCTCGACAAAAAAAACGCCTGCTTCCTTCCTTTGGTGCTTAATATACTATTCTTTCGCTATTTGATGTTTTTTTCAGAAAATTTATTCACTATTTAAGTTTGTATACACACTTTAGATTTTGTCGATTTTTCTCATTATTCTGTATAATAATAGTGTTTTTACGGCACAGGCATTGAAAAGTCACTTTTTTACTCGTAAAGTGGCGCCTCGTACCGCTGAGTTCGAAGCTGCGGCATAAAGTCTTTTTACCGCAACTTTGATGCGCGGTTCGAAGTGCGCAGTCCAAAGTTGCGGTATGACGTCGTCACACCGCAGTTTCTATACTCAACTGGCGTCGAAGCGACGTTCAGTGCCTTTTCCGTGAAGAATATTGTATGGGGCGAACGCGTAAAGCGACTGTTCAGCTGGCTTTGCCTCAGGCTTGTCAGGCGAGAATGTGGTTCGCGCGGAAAAACAGTCACTTTATGCGCATGCCACATAAATAGCTATTTATTCCTTGATTTTCGGGTGTTGGGGTGAAGGAGGATCGCCAAGGACCGACCACACTGATCGAGTGGAGGATGCTTCCGCTGTAATCTTCATTGGGCTGTTTCAATAAAGTGTTCAAACGGAATGCCAGACGGTTTTCATCCCAATCACCTTGGTTATAACAATGTATCTGCGATATTTATAATGACTCATGAATCCTACTTTGGAAAAAAAATGTCTTAGTTTATACATCTTGCCTGATATTTGGTCACGCAGCGAGACCTGAGATGGCCAAAATCATCGTCTTCTTGATTCATTTCTTCCATGGATTTTAAACTCGTTTACAAGTCGACCACACGCGGTTCGATATCGTTGATAATATTGGCTTGAAATGAGATTGCGCGAACCAATCGGCAAGATAATCATTCAATAAATCAAGTATTGGTGCAACGTTGTGACAGAATCAATTACATTTTCAGTGCATCGATGTATATTTTTAGTGGCTATTCACATTACGAATTATAAAACCAGTCACTGCATACGAATCGAGAATATACTTCAAATTCAGTTAATTTTATAACGTTGAGTAATAATCGTGCTTGAATAAAAAGAATACCATTATTCTCCCAGTTTCAATTTACTAGTCGACTCACTATCGGCGATTATAGTTACAACTGACGTTCTTTATAATCATAATCATGCAGCCTCGATCTGCTATAAAAGAACGAAGGCAGAAGATTTACGGTACAGTATCAACAATCCGTGAAAGGGATCAAAAATTGGATGGTATAAAACCCGTTGGCACAGAGAGGATAAAAAATGAAGATCTTGGCCCTAGCCATCGTCCTCTGCGTGGCATCGAGTCAAGGCCAAGGTAATCCATACATCGACTAATTTCAGAGCCTTTGAATACGAGATGGGTACTCTGCTAATCACGGATAACCGCATTTACAGGTAATTATGGAAGGCGATCGCATCCCACCTACAAGCCTCGGGAAGGGTATAAACCCGTTTCCGGCGAGGAGATGATGACCTTCGTCATAAAGACGCTGGAAAGCTTGCAGTCACTCTTTGGTGAGAATTTCACCCATTCAAAATGAGAATGAGTGTTTTGTTTTTTCATTTGTTAATCGCGTTCTTCGTTCGGGTTCCACAGCCGCTCACCAATGGGACGACCTCTCCCAGTATCCCGATATCTCGTTGCGATTGCCGAGTAAATATCAGAGCCCGAGGCGGAATGCACAGGAGTGGTTCGCACACGAGTACATAGATGACCAGGACCTAGATCCTATGGGATGGAGCCCGTTCGCCGAGCCTGGAGAACATCAAGCCCAATGGTCGAGGCGGAGAGACCCACCGAAACAGTCCGGGCGTCCCCCTAACAGGCCCAGCGTCCCGCCACCACCGCCACCGCGACCAACTTCGTCTCCACCGGATCGGCGAAGTTGGCCGAAATATTGATTTTCAACCATTTTCTTTTCTTTCCTGTAGCCCTGATATTTCCATAGGTGTTGAAGTATATGCAGTGGATGGAATAAAAATGAAGACATAATATAAAAATGTTCATTTATCATTTATTTAAGTTTCCTCAGATTGAACCTTAACAAATATCCACGATAAATGGGTGCGTGATGAATAAATACAATTTAAAAAAATCATAAACATTATAGAATCAACTCCAGGGACGGGATTCTGCAACTCTTAGCGATATCGTTAACTCCGGTTGCCATGGTAAATCAACAAAATATTAACGTTAATAACAGAATATTTTGTTGATTTACCATATTAACGTTAATAACAGAATATTTTGTTGATTTACCATAGCAACCGGAGTTAACGATATGGCTAAAAGTTACAGAATCCCGTCCCAGGGGTGCGATTGTGTAACTTTCAAGCGACCAGCAATTGAAAATTGAACGATCAAACGAACTTACCTGCTGTGAAGTTCGATCGTAATTATATGAAGAGTCTCGTTCGAATGATAACTATGTAGTACCGCTACTTCACACATGATAATGCCACGATCTTCAACCAAAAACAAAAGAGACCCCCTACGTCGGCGTGCCCTGTTTCTTCATAACGTTTATAGTTTTTCATTCCAAAACAAGGGTTGGGATAAGATTATTGGGTCTCATCCATATAATCTCGGGTGGGTCCTTATCATTCGAACGAGACTCTTCATATAATTACGATCGAACTTCACAACAGGTAAGTTCGTTTGATCGTTCAATTATATTCGAGTCTCGTTCTCATGATAACTATGTAGATGTTTAGAGAAACCTCTGATTACTTTTCTCCGATGAACAATAAAATCCTTATAGATATGTGATTGCTCGCACGGTATGTCCCACCTTTCATGAGGGCCCACCGTCGATATGCATGATATATCTTACCTCTCGTGTAAGCCTATTAACATTGGCCGCAACTCGGCTCAATACATAGTTGGAACTAAGTCATGAACACGCTCGCAAAAGCGCTCCTATCTCGTAATAATACTAAGTTGAGTATAAAAGTTTACAAAAAACTCTCAATCCTTCGACCAACTACAGTAGAACCTCGTTTATCCGAGGTAATGTGGGGAAGGGGTACCTCGGGTGAACGAAAACTCGGATAACACGGAAAAACAAAAAAACACAAAAAAAAGCGAAAATTTTTACAATTTTTCATGTATTTCACATATGTACATTTGAGCAACAAAGTAGCGATCGCAAAATACTTCGCGCGTAAAGCATAGGCGCTCGGCTCCATCCGTGTTATCCGAGGTTTTTCCGTATTATCCGAGCATACACCTCGAATAATGCGGAGTGCTCGGATGCGTCCGTTGTCTCGGATAACGCGGAGCCTCGGATGACCGGAGGCCGGATAAACGAGGTTCTACTGTAGCCATACTCTTAATCACTCAATATCGATACCTTCCTTCAAATCCGTTGATGTAGCCGCATGACGTGTACCATAGTACGCGCATACGCCGTGAAATATTTGCTTGTACCATAACGTATGAACGCTCTAAGCCATTCACTAATAAATAGTTCTAGGATTAGCAGCCTTATAAGGTTTCCGAGTCCTATTTATCAATAAATTATCATTATTGTTACGGAGTAGCTCAGTAATCTTCAGGTAACGTTCTAAAGTACTAGCTATACGGAGTTGAGGTTCATCTTTGAGAGGAGGTTGTCATCTTTGACCAAGGGCAACCTAAAAGGAGTTGAAAAAACATCCGGACATGCCGTCCTAATGAAATCTTAATAGTATTTCAAAAGCTACATTATTTTTCGTAATGTCACTCAAGTTAATCGAGGACAGCGTCTGTACTCTGTGTGCTGTACGTAAAGATAACAAAAATACCAATCTGTTTGTTAATTTCGCTAAATTCAAAGCATCTAGTGAATGAAGTTTCGAAATCGAATCCAAGACAGGTTTCAAGTCCTATGTCTTTTCGTACTTTGGTTTCAATAGCCTGAACCTGAAGACTAATTTGAAAAACCTTGATATCACAGGGCTTTTTTAAACACGATCACCTGCAGAGAACAACGAAATTTCTGTTCTACTACTAACCATATTAAAATCTTATTTTCAATAGCTTTAAAAGGATCACATCTAAAAAACGAACAGTAAACTGACCAATTCCCAATTGGCTTACTGTACTGCTTCATATTCTCCTTGACAAGGAAGCAAATAGAAGGTCCATGGACTCTTCTGAAATATTTTTCCGCTTGAAACCTTCCCTGATAATTTGCCGGCAATCAGCGACAACTTTTGGGTATGAGGATGATGTAAACAATCGTACAATCTGTCCTACCTCTCGTGAGGGCCCATCGCCGAATACATAATTGCTCGCACGGTATGTCCCACCTCTCGTGAGGGCCCACCGCCGAAATGCATGATTTATCTCACTTTTCGTGTGAGCTTATCAAAATTCAAATCATTCCAATCCAGGATGGAAGCATTAATGCCAACGGACTCTGGATCACAGTTCCAAACACAACATCTTGGAAAATTCGCGTTCTGTGAAATGCGAATAAATCGATTAGGAACGTACCCCAATTTTAACGATTTAATCGAAAGCCTCAGCTGATAATTAAATTCACATTCTGTGTCGACGTTTTTAATACGAGAACCGCCATCGGCCTCAGTGTTTTCTTTTGACCCAATGTACGAAGCAAAGATCCACAAATGCCTAGCTTTGCACCATAGCCAAATTTTACGTGAAATTTGATTCAATTTTGGAGACTAAAAGCCACCCATACGGTGAATATATTAAGGTGGTCGTCTCGCCACCCGTAGGAAATAGGGAGGATTAGAAAATCTCTTGATTTTGAAATGTTGATGAGTTTGTACAATAAACTTTTAATATCTGAAAAATATTTCGCATCCTACCGAAGATTTCTGTAAGTAATTTAACTTCAAATATGACAAATTAACACGGGGTCTTACGGACAAACCGTGTCGTCAACACTTGCACTCGGGAATTCATACCCTAATCAATTAGTTAGCGACGAATATAAAGTTGCCCATTGTAAATCATATTCCGAAGATTCCGTTGCGACCATGAAACTTTTGGGTCACCGAATTTCTCGATTAGAACTTTAAAGATAATCTCGATGAAAACGACATCAGACAGCCATTACCAGCCCGCCACAAAGCGATCGAATACATTTGGCAACACCGTGACCGAAGGTATCTTCGGGCGCCGGTGAGAACGGAGAGGTTAGGAACTCCGTATGCCATGCCAGCAAGGGACGCTTGTATCGCGACGTTGCCAGACCAATTTCTTACCCATGACAGCTGACCGGAAAATAGTCAAATCAGTTACTCTTTATTATTATTGCATCGTAAATTACGAAATAATATTCAGTGTAAATGTGTATCCGTAAAGTTTTAATCGCATAAACATTTCTGCAATATCGAAAACTATCATAAAATTACGTTGGGCATCGACGATTAATAGACATAATTTGATCCCGGAGTGGCGAGACGACCACCTTAAATAACCGTGGTGTTGTCTATCCTTAACAAAATTTCGGATAGTTAAGGTTCCTGGCAAAAGATTTTAATGCAAATAAAACCGCCAATAACTCCAGATAATTAATACGAGAAATACGTTCCGGACCCTTAGAGAATCCATGGGTTAACTCAAAATTACACTATGCACCCCACACGGAAGTTGATGCATCCAATAAAATTCCTTTATTGAAATAAAGGATTCATTTAAATTGTTTGACTGACTAAAATTTCGTTTCCACCAAACAAAATCCGGAGAGGTTCTATTCTACGCAGAATCGTTCTACACGGTGGATGTTCTACACGAATTATTCTACACCATTCTTTCTACACCATTTTTTTTCTACACCGTTCTTTTCTACACTATTTTTTTCTACACCGTTTTTTTCTACACCGATTTTTTTCTACACCGTTTTTTTCTACACCGATTTTTTTCTACACCGTTTTTTCCTACACCAATTTTTTTCTACACCATAATTGTACTACACGCGTCGGTTCTACACAACCAAGTCACAATAAATTGTTCTCCACAACTTATTCTACACCGTTTTTTTTCTACACAATTTTTTTCTACACCATAATTATTCTACACGTCGCAGTTCTACACGATCAGAATCCCGAAAAAGTCTTCTACTGAAACTTCCTACAGATAAATCGTCGAAAACTATTTTTTCTACACCGATTCTTTTCCACACCGTTTTTTTCTACACCGTTTTTTTTCTACACCGTTTTTTTCTACACCGTATTTTTTGTACACCATTTTTTTCTACACCATTTTTTTTCTACACCGTTTTTTTCTACACCGATTTGTTTCTACGCCGTTTTTTTCTACACCGATTTTTTTCTACACCGTTTTTTTCTACACCGTTTTTTTTCTACACCGTTTTTTTTCAAGGATTCTAATCTTCGTACTCTCCGCTGGCTTTGCCTTAGGATCGCCGGCAAAACAGCGGCTCGTACGAAAAACATAACCTTGCCGAATAAACAGTCACTACGCGCATGCCACAGGAATAGGTCATTACCAGTTTCTGGCTAAGATACATATATTACGAAAGTATTGTTTTGAATGTAAAAAAATGCAAGTACGAAGATTAGAATCCTTGAAAAAAACGGTGTAGAAAAAAAACGGTGTAGAAAAAAACGGTGTAGAAAAAAACGGTGTAGAAAAAAATCGGTGTAGAAAAAAACGGTGTAGAAAAAAAACGGTGTAGAAAAAAATGGTGTAGAAAAAATACGGTGTGGAAAAAAACGGTGTAGAAAAAAACGGTGTGGAAAAGAATCGGTGTAGAAAAAATAGTTTTCGACGATTTATCTGTAGGAAGTTTCAGTAGAAGACTTTTTCGGAATTCTGATCGTGTAGAACTGTGACGTGTAGAATAATTATGGTGTAGAAAAAAAATGTGTAGAAAAAAAACGGTGTAGAATAAATTGTGGAGAACAATTTATTGTGACTTGGTTGTGTAGAACCGACGCGTGTAGTACAATTATGGTGTAGAAAAAAATTGTGTAGAAAAAAATTGGTGTAGGAAAAAACGGTGTAGAAAAAAATCGGTGTAGAAAAAAACGGTGTAGAAAAAAATCGGTGTAGATGGTGTAGAAAAGAACGGTGTAGAAAAAAAATGGTGTAGAAAGAATGGTGTAGAATAATTCGTGTAGAACATTCACCGTGTAGAACGATTCTGTGTAGAATAGAACCTCACTCACAAAATCATCCTGAATATCTTCTGGTATGGACATTCGAGCATCATAATCATCATGATTTTCTATCAATGGTAAAAATTAACCCTCAAAACTCTAATTAGAGCAAGAAACTTTTCCCGTTTCCATCCTGGAAGCTCGAAAGTTAAAATTTTTGAAAACAAAAACCAAAACTCACACTAATTATTGCACCAAGATACTCTTTTCTTGATCAATTATGAATCCTAAGGATTCCAGGAGTTCTACTGTTCGTAGAATATGTTTACTCCACTGATTACTACACGGCTAACAAGTCGAACCTACGCGTAACGTAATCAAACGATTTATGGGCTCCTCGTAATCAGATTCCATAGACGTGTCAACAGGCATCACCTGGGACACAAAAAAAAAACTGGTGGAGTGGTTTAATTTTCAATTTATAACCATTTATCACCTCCAAAAATAGTATATTATGTGGCATGCCCGTAAAGTCACTGTTTTCGGGCGAGGTTATGTTTTTCGTACGAGCCGTTGGTTTTACCGGCGAGCCGAAGGCGAGCCTAAGGTAAAGCCAATGGAGAGTACTAAAAACATAACCTCGCCGAACAGTTACTTTACGGGTGCGCCCCATACGATATTTTTTCCGGCAAAGGCATGAAGAGTCACTTCGACGCCAGTTGAGGTCCACATTTCGACCCCCGCATCAACTGCCGTCCAATACTTTTGTATGGCAGCTCTGAGATGCGCAGTTCGTACAGCGCAACAAAAGTCAGGAACTGCTCGTCACAACTACTCAAAAAAAATTTTTTTACGGCAGAGGCATGATAAAGTCACTTTATGACGCCTGTTTTCGGCCCGTCGAGTGGCGCTTTATACGGCTGTAGTCCACCTCGACACATAAAGTCTTTATAACGTAGTTCACCTCGACCTGTAAAGTACTTTACAAGTCGAGGTCGGACTGCGCCTGCGCAGTACTGCTGCTCGAGCTAGCAGTCGACTCGGCAAACGGATTATGTGTCATGGTGGACGCGGAGTTCGAAGCGGACCTTAACTGGCGTCAAAGTGACTTATCATACCTCTGCCGTAAAAAATATCGTATGATGCTTGCGCGTAAAGTGACTGTTCGAGCGAGGTTATGTTTTTCGTACTCGCCGCTGGCTTTGCCTGAGGCTCGCCTTCGGCTCGCCGGGCAAAACAGCGGCTCGTACGAAAAACCTAACCTCGCTTGTAAACAGTCACTTTACGCGCATGCCGCATAATATACTATTTTCGGCTAGCCATAAAAAGAGCCACTGTATGGGCCGAAAACAGGCGTCGAAAAGTGACTTGTTCATGCCTGTGCCGGAAAAAAAAATTTATTCGGAGTGATTTCGGGCCAAACACTGAGAAATAATTCCAAATGTTCTGCTAAGCTGCTCACTGTTACTGTTTTAGTGGAAGGTTCGATAAACCGTCCCAAACACGGGGCTGACCCTGGAATATCCGAAGGACTTGATTCTTCGATAGAAATGGACGAAAAATTGTTATTCGATTTAATCCCCGTCAATTGAATTTCGGCCAGCGGGCCTCACCAGTTTTCCGGTGCAGAAGCTCGCAATGGAGTCTTCTTCACTGAAACCGGAGGCTTCAATGCCTACCCGCCCTTTTCCATCGATTTTGCATCCGCAAATTTTCGGATAAATCCGCACCAAACAAAATTCATCTGACTTTAATTTTTCCAGCACAGTTTTGGCTTTTTTATCCAAACCTGGATATATAGAAACCTTTCGCGGTTTTGTAGTCTGCAAGTGCAGAGCCTCAAACAAAATTTCATCGCAGCTAGATGATATTTTAATCAACAAACCTCTATCATTATTATCCAGCACTTCCTTTACCAACAACAACTAAAGCCCTACCCCGATAGCCGACATTGCAGAACCGACAATATTCTGGTCAGCAGCAAAAAAAAGTATCCCTTTTTTTTTAAATATAGTAAATATAGCATCAGTAATCCAAATTTCTATCTCTGGGTTAAGCATATGATCTTCTAAAAAAACACTACCTTTGCGTGGGTAACTGTGCAACAAATTCAAATTCTCCTTCTTTCTCAAACCGTTCTGCATCCACTGCAAGACACGCGAAGAAAGCTCGGGGTGGAACGTAAAAGATCGTTCCGGAAGTGCAGCACTCTCCCCCAATAGTTTAGCTGTCTCCTCGTCAAGCACGGCAACCTCAGGACTCTCCGCAACTTCGGGCGGTTGAATAACAGCTGATCCTGTGTTATCCTCCCAGACATTAGACTCAAGCCTACTGAGTTGTCGTCTGACAAAACCAAAGAGTTTGACCCTATAGCAAATGTGAAATAAGGAATCATGCGTCCATAACAACGACGCGATACACAACCATTGCCCTCAATGTACGGTTTATCCCACTTCTCGCGAGGGCTTACCGTCATAATAATCGCACGATCTGTCCCACCTCTCGTGAGGGCCCATCGCCGAATAGATACGTAATTAATCGCACGGTATGTCCCACCTCTCGTGAGGGCCCACCGCCGAAATACGAAATTGCTCGCACGGCATGTCCCACCTCTCGTGAGGGCCCACCGCCGAAATGCATGATTTATCTCACCTCTCGTGTGAGCTTATCATCATAAATTCTGTGCTTGCAACACCAACATTCAAATAAAAATGAAATTAAAACATACTCACGCAAAACATCGCCTGCTTTGCTAATCTTCGTCGTCATAGAAACGATGGTATCCATCACTATTAAGGGGTTTTGAGGACCACGTGACCACAGCGAAATTGCGAGCTCAGCGCCTCTCGCGCGAAGCCTCTGAACTGCACCAGCAACTACGTTTATAGTAAACTTTACATGTCCGTGGTTACGTGTGGAAGTGATGATGTTACGTGTGGTAGTGACGATGCGAAGCTGTCGCTTCATGATATTCTCGCCGTTTCTCGTCGCGATTATTTTTTAGATCAATTCGAGAGTGACATTACAAGTTTCGTGAAGATAGCAGCCGCCGCGCGCTGGTTCGTTTACCATCGTGTGTCAAGTGGGAATGCCGGAAATGCCATAATACTTTTCTCGTGTCGGTGTATAGTCAATATGGCGGCGACATCTGATTTTTGCTGCTTTTTGGAAATAAATCGTTTATTAATTCGGGTTGCTCTGATTTATCTTCTCGGGACCAGCGCGTGGTGTGTAAAAAAATTTGAAATAATCTAAAACTAATTCTAGGATAATCAGTGACTTCATCGAGACGGGAAACGGCGAGAAAATAAAATGCTACTCGGTTGGTAAAACACACGTGACCCTCAAAAGGCCTTAAGAGCATGCTCCAGTCAGCCGTTTCCGTATTTAAAAAATGATGAAGCCTGATATGAACGGGGGGGTGTTTAATGGGTTCCCTAGACGATTTGTATTAAATTGGTAGCTGGCATGAACGTGTATCTCACCAAAATCGAGTAAAATAAGGGTTTTTTGTGTCGCGAAGCGTGGGACCGTCACTTGTTTTCACTGATATCACGGACTACGCATCACAAGGGTGGAAACGAACTATCAAGCGCCCTCAGGAATATAATTCCACTCACATATATCGCAAAACTTGTTCATTTCACTCAACGATGAAGCCTCAGAATTGTTTCCAGAAAAAGACTGAAATTCTCGGTATAAAGCATCCATGTTGGATCGTTTCGCGTTGCATGTCGGGCCCGTCAGCGCTCCTTTTTCGACGCGCGGGCGCACCGGGAACCAAGCTTACAGTTGTTGCCAACCTTCGTCTCGCGGTCCTGCGTTTCACGAACCGCCGTTCCTTGTTCAGCGCTATGACAGCTGAGCGGGAATTCAAACGGAAATAATTCGGAATAATAATAGTTATAACAAATGTAAGATATGTATAAGTTGTAAAAATTTGTAAATTAGTCTAATTGTAAGTAGTAATGTATTCGATGAAGTTATGGAGACGGAAACCATGTAACCCCGAGGGGAACATTAAATAAACATACATAAACATACATAAACATACATAAACATACATAATAATTATAATAATGCATTGTTATTGTTATTATTATCATTATTATTATTATTATTATTATTATTATCATTATTATTATTATTATTATTATTATTATTATTATTATTATTACTATTATTATCATTATAATTACAATTTCCGAAATAATAATCATAACAATTATTATAATAATAATTATTATTATTATCATTGAAAAAAATTTACTCGAAAGTGGTGTGAATGGAAATGAAAACGTATGCGCCATTTTTTTTTTTTTTTACTAACACTGTAATATCCTGTGAAACGCACAGAATAATCAAAATTCCGATTCTTTTGAGAGATTTTCAAGTTTCAGCATAAAAAAAACTAGATAAGGCAGAGGTGTAAAGTCGTATACGCCCTTTATTTTAGATTTTTTTTTATCTTGAAAATGTTGTAAAAATCGGAATTTCAATTCGTCTATGCGTTGCACAGGACAAGAGTATTTGTGAAAAAAATGGCGTACTACGACTATACGACTTTATACCGTTGCCCTGTCAATGTTTTTTTTTTTTTTTTTTGAATTTTGAAAATTTCACATAAAGAACTCTGAAATCAGACTTTTTTATGCGTTTCACAGGATTTTAGAGTTTTTGTAGAAAAAGAAAAAAAAATGGCGCATAGTTTTCATTTCCATTTACAAATTATCGTCGTCATCATCATCATCATCATCATCATCATTATTATTACGGAAAAAATTGAAATTCCGATTTTCACAACATTTTCAAGATAAAAAAAAATCGAATAATAAATGGCGTTTACGACTCTATACCTCTGCCTTGTCCAGTTTTTTTATGCTGAAACTTGAAAATCTCTCAAAAGAATCAGAATTTTGATTATTCTGTGCGTTTCATAGGATTTCAGTGTTGGTAGAAAAAAAAAATGGCACCTACGTTTTCATTTTCATTCACAAATTTCACCAATTTCGCGTAAATTTTTTGCAATGATAATAATAATAATTATATCATATTGTTATTATCATAATAATAATTATTTCATCACGCCGTGCAGAAAAGTGCCTTTATATGCACGCAAGCGTGCATATAAACGCACTTTACGCACGTTTGTGATGAAAAATTTTGTTCGATACACGTGAAAAATTTGTTTTTACACTCGTGAGATTGTCACCCTCGCTTCGCTCGGGCGACAGACCTCTCACTCGTGCCAAAAAAAATTTTTCGCTCTAGTATCGAAATGTACTATTATTATCATAATATTATGATAATAATTGTTCTTATTATTATAATAATTGTATAACACTGAAATCCTGTGAAACGCACAGAATAATCAAAATTCCGATTCTTTTGAGAGATTTTCAAGTTTCAGCATAAAAAAAACTAGATAAGGCAGAGGTGTAAAGTCGTATACGCCCTTTATTTTTATTTTTTTTTTATCTTGAAAATGTTGTGAAAATCGGAATTTCAATTCTTCTATGCGTTGCACAGGACAAGAGTATTTGTGAAAAAAATGGCGTACTACGACTATACGACTTTATACCGTTGCCCTGTCAATGTTTTTTTTTTTTTTTTAATTTTGAAAATTTCACATAAAGAACTCTGAAATCAGACTTTTTTATGCGTTTCACAGGATTTTAGAGTTTTTGTAGAAAAAAAAAAAAATGGCGCATTAGTTTTCATTTCCATTTACAAATTTCACCACTTTCGATTAAATTTTTTGCAATGATAATAATAATAATTATCATATTGTTATTATCATAATAATAATAATTACTATCATAATATTATGATAATAATTGTTATTATTATTATTATTATTATTATTATCGTCATCATCATCATTATCGTCGTCATCATCATCATCATCATTATTATTACGGAAAAAATTGAAATTCCGATTTTCACAACATTTTCAAGATAAAAAAAAATCGAATAATAAATGGCGTATACGACTTTACACCTCTGCCTTATCTAGTTTTTTTTATGCTGAAACTTGAAAATCTCTCAAAAGAATCGGAATTTTGATTATTCTGTGCGTTTCACAGGATTTCAGTGTTAGTAAAAAAAAAAAAAAAAATGGCGCATACGTTTTCATTTCCATTCACACCACTTTCGAGTAAATTTTTTTCAATGATAATAATAGTAATAATAATAATAATAATAATAATAATAATAATGATAATGATAATAATAATAATAATAATAATGATAATAATAACAATAACAATGCATTATTATAATTATTATGTATGTTTATGTATGTTTATGTATGTTTATTTAATGTTCCCCTCGGGGTTACATGGTTTCCGTCTCCATAACTTCATCGAATACATTACTACTTACAATTAGACTAATTTACAAATTTTTACAACTTATACATATCTTACATTTGTTATAACTATTATTATTCCGAATTATTTCCGTTTGAATTCCCGCTCAGCTGTCATAGCGCTGAACAAGGAACGGCGGTTCGTGAAACGCAGGACCGCGAGACGAAGGTTGGCAACAACTGTAAGCTTGGTTCCCGGTGAGCCCGCGCGTCGAAAAAGGAGCGCTGACGGGCCCGACAAGCAACGCCAAACGATCCAACATGGATGCTTTATACCGAGAATTTCAGTCTTTTTCTGGAAACAATTCTGAGGCTTCATCGTTGAGTGAAATGAACAAGTTTTGCGATATATGTGAGTGGAATTATATTCCTGAGGGCGCTTGATAGTTCGTTTCCACCCTTGTGATGCGTAGTCCGTGATATCAGTGAAAACAAGTGACGGTCCCACGCTTCGCGACACAAAAAACCCTTATTTTACTCGATTTTGGTGAGATACACGTTCATGCCAGCTACTAATTTAATACAAATCGTCTAGGGAACCCATTAAACACCCCCCCGTTCATATCAGGCTTCATCATTTTTTAAATACGGAACGGCTGACTGGAGCATGCTCTTAACCGCCATGCTTCACTATGAGAGAAAACTGTAGGCGCTGCTTGGAAAAAACTGCGACAACTATATTTTAGTTTCTTAAAACTTCCCATATGAATCGTCAATTTGATCTCGACGATAACATTTGATTTTTTCACGAACGGAAAAACTATGGAAAACAACACTTTTCACACGAAAAAATCGTCTAAAACCTTAGAACAAAATAGAAGATGTGGCTTCTTCACGTACGAAAAACGTTATGAAGAAACAGGGCACGCCGACGTAGGGGGTCTCTTTTGTTTTTGGTTGAAGTTAGTGGCATTATCATGTGTGAAGTAGCGGTACTACATAGTTATCATGAGAACGAGACTCGAATATAATTATCAATTTTCAAACGCCACGTGACGTCACACGGTATCTCGACCGCGATCACGGTGTAAGAAGATCAGGTGGTTCAACTAGTCGGGATTTCAGTGGTGGGGGTGTGATTATTTTAAGACAATTCCGTAAGAATCCGCCAGGCGGCGTCGAGTCTAAGGGGTAATGTATATAGATAATGTATATAGTCAAAGGTAAAAATATAAACAGTAATGGCGGTTTATGTCACGAGCGTAGACCACGGTGTAAAAAGATCAGGTGGTTCAACTACTCGCAAAGTGCTGTGATTATTTTAAGACAACTCCGCGAATGTCCACCAGGTGGCACATGAGTCTAACGGGAAAGAATGGCGGTCAAATTCAAAGAGAAAATCATAAACTACGGCTTGTACACGGTTAAGAATTTGTGATTTTTTTCAAACTAGTGGAAACAGTAGTTAAAGATTGTTGAAATGCTTTTCGCAGACGTAGGGAGACTTTTTCAGAGTCGTGCCACCTCGAGCCAATGCTTCCCTCCACTTGGTAAACAGATTCTATTCCTTCGGTACGCTGAAATTATATTAATATGGTACGCTTCATTGGTTTTCCGGCGTTCGCTATTACAATTTTTAACAGAACTGTAAAGCACCATTTTTCGGTTTTCATTCGACATATGATAGGTTAATTGATACTCCGTCTACGCTCGTGACATAAACCGCCATTACTGTTTATATTTTTACCTTTGACTATATATCTATATACATTACCCCTTAGACTCGACGCCGCCTGACCATGGTGGAAGTATTACATGGTGTGCTCAGAATGCAGCGTTCTCTTTCTAAAATGTTCCCTCTCTCTCACTCGGCGAACGATATCCGCGTCACTGCCACCAACCCACGAAATTCCCTAGAATATCTGGTGATTTAACGTCGTGATGTTTTCAGCTTAGCTGAGTATGCTATAATTTCCCGAAAAATCTCGCGGGATGATATGAATTGTGAAGCACTGCCATGATAACGAAAAGTAGAATGAGGTTAGAGAGAAATGATTAGACTCGCAATCGTGAATTTGGATTTGAAATACCTTGTATCGTATATGATATAACCTATAATTTGAAGTCTAATCTGGTAATATTGGTTCAGTCAAGAAGCGTCAACACACGGCAATGTATGAATCGTCCGTGATATATGAAGACCGCCCGTTGAATGCATTAATTAATACTACTAACACCTATATATTCAAATATACAATTAGAAATATAACCTAAATGGGATTCTACACCATGTTGTTATTGGAGGTTATCGTACTCATAACAACTCGTGAATCATACAAGCGCATGCGTATTCAGTCGCTTACTAATACCGTCACGGATCGCGTGTAAAAATGCGGAAAGAGATGGAGCGCATACGATAATGAGTGGAGCGACAAGGACAAACAACTCAGTTGTACCAATGTCTCAACGTGAAAATATTTTCGTTTTTCGCGGTTGGTACCTTAGCGCTGATATCCCGTTTCTCGTGTCCAAAGGGGCGGAGTTTGCGAGTTCTGAGCACACCATGTAATACTTCCACCATGCGCCTGACGGATTCTTACGAAATTGTCTTAAAATAATCACACCCCCACCACTGAAATCCCGACTAGTTGAACCACCTGATCTTCTTACACCGTGGTCTGATCCCTGCTGACGTCACGATCACTTTGCAATCGATTTTACAATTTCATATAATACATTTCGATGAAATTTATAGGCATCCTGGGGCTCCCGCCTGATATCCTCACAGAACTTTGTCAATGAAACAAAAGCTCCGTAGCAAATATGGTCGAAAACTTACTTCACTTTTTCTAACCACGTCTCAACGTTTTCTAAGTCGATTAAATAATTCTTATCAACCGTTAATTCGAATGACGTAATGTGTGAATTCGTCGTAACATCATCTGAGCAAATATTATACCATAATCTCGTGTGCTGAAAGATATTTAGGAAAACTTGTGGAAACTTTGTTACATCGCGTGTCTACATAAGGTCGTAAGCGCCAAAAATGCGATTTTGGTGGCAAAAGGTCGTATAATTTTTTTTTCCCGCCATTCGCTCTGAAAACGGCCAAAACGTATAGACCAATTGAAATTACGAGATCGAAAAATGTAAGTGCAAAAGGTCATAAGTTTGGCGGATACGTCGTTCTTTCATTACAATTTTTAAGGAAAAATAAAATACAACGTATAAGGGCTAAACGTCGTAAGCGCCATTTTTTTCATGATTTTTAATGATTTTTCTAAATAGTTGTAAAAACTCGTAAAACGCAAAAATAAATTGAAAGAACGACCATTTAAAAAAATTCGATAAAAAATATTGGTCGTTAAAAGCAGAAGGTCGTAAGCGCACTTTTTATTTTTTTTTTTCATTTTTCATGACTTCCAAATAGCTATAAAAACTCGTGAACCGCAAATAAAAATCGAAATCGACGTCGTTTCGAAAAATTCGATAAAAGAAATCGCAGTTAAAAGCAGGATGTATCCGCTCAACTCACGACCTTTTGCACTTACATTTTTCGATCTCGTGATTTCGATTGATACGTTTCGAACGTTTTCAGAGCGATTGGCGTGAAAAAAAAAATTATACCACTTTATGCCAGTATAAACAGCAATACGTCGTATAATGGCGCTTACGTCCGTATGTCATTAGACACGCGACATACGTTACCAATTTTTTATTCATCGCCTACCAGCGCCGGACTTATGCCTAGGCACACTAGGCACTGGCCTAGGGGCCCGACCTTGTAGGGGGCCCCGTTAGGGGCCGAAAAAAAATTAATGAAAAATTATTTGACTAAATTTGATCAAATCATGAATTATTAACACTTTTGTTTTATTCAAAAATTTTTAAAAGGGGCCCTGTCCTCTATTTGCCCAGGAGCCTTGTGTTTCCATGTCCGGCACTGTTACCTACGATAAGTTATCGACGTGGTAGGGGGTGTAAATGTAAATGTAAATGTAAATGACTTTATTTATTACAAATAACAATGTTTTGTAAAGCGGTGAGGAAGGGGAGAGTAAGGTGTGTATAAATACGACGGATCGGACAAATTCTAACCAGAAACGAAGTAAGTGGCTACCTTCAACATGAACAAGATCGCCTGTCTTCTTGTCGTCTCATTGGTGTGCTTGGATGTTGCCAGCGGTAAGTTACAGACCAATAGCTCATGCTCGAACGTTCTGTTTTCCAATGCAATGAAACCTCACTTATACTTATTTCAATCGGGTACACTAGAAAATACATACATATAAGTGAGAATAACGTGAAAAAAAACTAATTGAGAGTCAAGTGGTTCGATAGCTTCCACGTCAGCATTGCAATTTCACACACATCATCAACAGGTGAAAAAAACCTGTTCTGTAGATAAACGTAGAAATATTTTTGCATCAAGGAGTAGAATATTCTCGATACAACAACGATACAATATTCAATCTGAGAATATTTGAATTATTGATTTCAATTCCAACTGGACGTATATCGGAAGCAATCAATTTTTCAAGTATTGTGTCTCGAAATATTTAACAGCATACTTATTTTGTTATGCCTGCATTTTCGTATCACAGAAAGTAAAATTTAAAACCGTAAAATGGTACCGAAGTGGAAAATCGACCATTCATCGAACTCATGTATATCAACTGCAATCAACTTTTGAAGTGTTGTGTCACGAAATATCGCGTGTCTAATGACAGAAGGACGTAAGCGCCATTATACGACGTTTTGCTGTTTATAATGGTATAAAGTCGTACAATTTTTTTTCACGCCAACCCGTGCGGAAAAATATTGGGGCTGAATTCGGGGCCCGATCTGGCATCCGTAACAATCATTCGGGCCCAGGTCGGGCTGCCCGAATGAGGCCACATCGGGGGTGTAACGCTTTAATAGGTCGGGCCCGACTGAGGCATACTTTTCAGGGCCTGACCAACAAAGGCCAGAACATATTGTTACAGAGAGGCCTCATCGGGGTTACCCAGTTAGGCCTTATTGGCAAGGGCCTGATGATGTTGCCTCATGAAGTTAACGTAGAAAAAAATGTGAAAAAAGATTTTTGATTGATTTTCCGGGACTGTTCGCGAGTGCCAACGACTATTTAACAGTTGGTGATCAATCTTACCGGATAAAAACCCATTTTTTTTCGCTCGAAAAACACCGCTGTGTTCTTTGTCCTAGCCGGGGTTCGAACCATGTTCGCTCACTCGCTCGGATTACTAGTCGCACGCCCTACCTACTACGCCAAACTAACTTACGACAAAGATTGACTTGACGTGAAATATATATAATCGATAATCAATACGGCCAAGACACAGAATATAATTATAAAAAATGATTACAGTAATATAGTTTCTTTACAATTTCTAGATAAGCCGCATACGCTTCTTCAGCAACCTTTAATTAGGGACGCCCTTGGTAAACCCAATCAAGGCCTTGGTGGTACAATAATAGCGATCTCTCATCAAGGACGCCGTTGGTAATCCCGACCAAGGCCTTGGTGGTGCTTGTTCAGCAACCTTTAATTAGGGACGCCCTTCGTAAACCCAATCAAAGCCTTGGTGGTACTTTACTACCGACCCACAATTAGGGACACCCTTGGTAATCGTAACCAAGGCCTTTCTGAGGACGCACTAGCTAACCCTACTTGAGGAAGCCACATCGTGGCCAAAGCAAGGCTATTCTGGCGATGTGCTAGGTAACCATACTTAAGGAAGCCATATTGCACCCAAATCAAGGCCAAGTGAGTTTATGGTAGGGTGCCACCACTAGAGGATGCCATGTTTGACCCTTATCAAGGCCTTGTTAATGTTAGGGCAGCCCTTAGATTTTTCCGCACGGGTAATCGCTCTGAAAACGTTCGAAACGTATCAATTGAAATTACGAGATCAAAAAATGTAAGTGCAAAAGGTCGTGAGTTGGGCGGATACGTCCTTCTGCTTTTAACTGCGATTTCTTTTATCGAATTTTTCGAAACGACGTAGATTTCGATTTTTCTTTGCGTTTCACGAGTTTTTACAGCTATTTAAAAAAATCATAAGAAATAAAAAAAAATCAAAATGGCGCTTACGACCTTCTGCTTTTAACTACCAATATTTTTTATCGAATTTTTTTAAATGGTCATTCTTTCAATTTATCTTCGCGTTTTACGAGTTTTTACAACTATTTGGAAAAATCATTAAAAATCACGAAAAAAATGGCGCTTACGACGTTTTGCCTTTACGTTGTTCTTTATTTTTCCTTAAAAATTGTAATGAAAGAACGACGTATCCGCCAAACTTATGACCGTTTGCACTTCATTTTTCGATCTCGTAATTTCAATTGATCTATACGTTTTGGCCGTTTTCAGAGCGAATGGTGGGAAAAAAAGAAAATTATACGATTATAGATTTTTAATAAAAAACTGTTAATCAGTTTTTTTCGGCCTTTCTGTGGTCTGAATGCACTCGAATTGAGTGCCGTTCCTCAGTTAGAGGCATAACGAATGAAAATTGGTTCGCATAGTCCGATATCATCACCATCATAAGAAAATTATACGACCTTTTGCCACCAAAATCGCGTTTTTGGCGCTTACGACCTCATGCCATTAGACACGCGATATTTAACAGCACACTTAAAATTTTGTAGCACGTATGTTCTGCAGGTGGTAAGATTCATTGAATCGTTAAAAATAAAAACTATGCGTACGTCATCACGATATAGATAAAATGTGTTTTTCGAACGTTATGCTTTGTTTGGAGCCATTTTATTCTCTACATTTCATGCTACACGGAATGTTCAAACCATTTTCAACATGTCAGGTTCCACTCGATTCGTCAAGTATTGTCATGATATCCTGATTTTTGTTTCAGGAGGCCGCCCACTTGGTAGCCGTAACAAAATCAACAGTAAGTTAAAGATACAGAGATTTTCGATAATGACAGATATTCACTTGATGTTCGAATTTATAGCGTTATGCTCTTCGTTTGGAACCATTCTATTCTCTACATTTTATGCTACACGGAATGTTCAAACCATTTTCAACATGTCAGGTTCCACTCGATTCGTCAAGTATTGTCATGATATCCTGATTTTTGTTTCAGAAGTCCGCGAACGCACCACTAACAGCATCGACAGTAAGTTAAAGATACAGAGATTTTCGATAATGACAGATATTCACTTGTTGTTCGAATGTATAACGTTATGCTCTTTGTTTGGAACCATTTTATTCTCTACATTTTATGCTACACGGAATGTTCAAACCATTTTCAACATGTCAGGTTTCACTCGATTCGTCAAGTATTATCATGATATCCTGATTTTTGTTTCAGGAGTCAACACAACCGACGGTACCATCACGAGTGAGTTAAAGATACAGAGATTTTCGATAATGACAGATATTCACTTGTTGTTCGAATTTAGCTCAAGCGAGTCGAGCACCGCGGAATGACGACTTAATCACAGTCCTCTTTACTTAAATTTCAGATCGCCTGAAAGTTATCAACAGCCTACTGACAAAACAGGCGGTTAAGATTACAGAGATGTCCCGCCGTAAGTTGAAAACAATGTCACCCAATGAAGATATTCAAGTCATAGCTACTAAGACATGATGCGTCCAAATATCGACAAAGTACAATAGTGTCATGATGTACCTGTTTTATTTTCAGTTAGCGGTTCCCAGCTGAACGTCGCAGACGCTGGTAAGTGATAAGTGGTACACTTACACCTATATA
The DNA here is from genome assembly GCA_018257835.1 of Euura lappo. Classification (NCBI taxonomy): domain Eukaryota; kingdom Metazoa; phylum Arthropoda; class Insecta; order Hymenoptera; family Tenthredinidae; genus Euura; species Euura lappo. The sequence goes on from JAEUYN010001156.1 coordinate 24,761, forward strand.
CTTGACCAATTTATACGTCTACCAAAACGCTCGAATTATCTTTGTCTCCGTATTCTGGAAAATCATTCATCATCATTCCGTTTGATATTCATTTCAGCTACTTTGACGAATGCCGGATTCCATCTCGAAAGCGCTGTAATGGCTGTCCTACGGGGCCGTAGCGGGAGTGAGTTGAAGACGACTTTTACCCTTTAAGAATGTTTTTGTGATCTACTGTTCGCTTCACACATCCGGGTGAAGTCGAGATATTGTTTCAATTGACCGAGATTTTCTACTTTGATTCTTCATATTTCATTATTTTTTCGACTTATTGCCATTATATGATGCGTCAATTGGTGAATTTCCACTCTGACATGATACGCCTATTTTATTTTCAGGAACCAAAGAAGAAATTTCTGACGAATTCCTGTGTAAGTGACACTCATTCGAAGAATTCATCAAGCCTAGCTTGATTTTCATCCAGCTGTTGTTAGAACTGAGTGAGAGTCGAAGACGACTTGATCATAACCTCTGTATTCGAATTTCAGATACTGTCAAAGAAGTAGAAACCGATATTATAACCCATTTGCAAAGAGCTGGAAGCAGCGCCGGAGGTGAGTTGAAGACGATTGTGCCCATCTAGAATATCGCGCCTCAATTAGCACTTGAAAATTGTCTAAATTATTGAGGTATCTTTTAATTTCCAGATAACCTCACTAATATCAACGCTGCTGTGGCCAGAACAAATGAAGCATTCAACTCAATCACCAGTGACGTCGATCCGATTTTGGCGGCTGCTTTCAGTTTTAACTCTAGTAAGTTGGAAACAATCGTACCATTAGAAATATAATTATCATACTGAGATCTATCGTTTGCTACAAACCAAATTCCAGTGAGGCTTTCATAAATTGATCTATTTCCTTAGCCTCCAGTTAGGCAAACGTATTTGATACTCAACATTCGATCCCTGATTTCAATTGTACCACCAGTTCAGTACTGCTAAACAACGATCCTGAATATTTTGACTTTTTATATTATTTCCAACATCAACTAAAATATGATGATTTCTTAAATTATACTTGCAATATTTTTTATCGAATTTTTTTAAATAGTCGTTCTTTCAATTTATCTTTGCGTTTTTCGAGTTTTTACAGCTATCTGAAAAAATCATGAAAAATGAAAGAAAATAAAAAGTGCGCTTACGACCTTCTGCTTTTATCTTAGTATTTTTTTTAAATAAATTTTCGAAACGGTCGTTTTTTCGATTTATCTTTGCGTTTTACGAGTTTTTCCAGCTATTTAAAAAAAAAATCGTGAAAAATAAAAAAATCAAAATGGCGCTTACGACCTTCTGCTTTTAACTACCCATATTTTTTATAGAATTTTTTTAAATGGTCGTTCTTTCAATTTATCTTTGCGTTTTACGAGTTTTTACAACTATTTGGAAAAATCATTAAAAGTCATGAAAAAAGGGCGCTTACGACGTTTTGCCTTTAAGTTGTTTTTTATTTTTCCTTAAAAATTGTACTGAGAGAACGACGTATCCGCCAAACTTATGACCTTTTGCACAATTACATTTTTCGATCTCGTAATTTCAATTGATCTATACGTTTTGGCCGTTTTCAGATCGAATTGCGGGAAAAAAAAATTATACGACCTTTTGCCACCAAAATCGCGTTTTTGTCGCTTAAGACCTCATGCCATTAGACACGCGATATTTAACAGCACACTTAACATTTTGTAGCAGGTATGTTCTGCAGGTGGTAAGATTCATTGAATCGTTAAAAATAAAAACTATGCGTACGTCATCACGATATAGATAAAATGTGTTTTTTGAACGTTATGCTCTTTGTTTGGTACCATTTTATTCTCTACATTTTATGCTACACGGAATGTTCAAACCATTTTCAACATGTCAGGTTCCACTCGATTCGTCCAGTATTGTCATGATTTTCTGATTTTTGTTTCAGGAGTCCGCCCACGCAGCACTCCGGGCTGGGCCAGTAAGTTAAAGATACAGAGATTTTCGATAATGACAGATATTCACTTGTTGTTCGAATTTATAACGTTATGCTCTTTGTTTGGAACCATTTTATTCTCTACATTTTATTATACACGGAATGTTCAAACCATTTTCAACATGTCAGGTTCCACTCGATTCGTCAAGTATTGTCATGATATCCTGATTTTTGTTGCAGCCAGCCCTAACCGCCCACCCGCCCCTCAAAAGGTCTACGGTAAGTCAAAGATACAGAGATTTTCGATAATGACAGATATTCATTTGTTGTTCGAATTTAGCTCAAGCGAGTCGAGCACCGCGGAATGACGACTTAATCACAGTCCTCTTTACTCAAATTTCAGATCTCCTGAATGGTTTCAACTACCAACTGAAAAGAGTTGTGGTTCGTGCTACAATGATGTCCCTCGGTAAGTTGAAAACAATGTCACCCAATGAAGATATTCAAGTCATAGCTACTAAGACATGCGTCAAATATCGACCAAGTACAATAGTGTCATGATGTACCTATTTTATTTTCAGAGAACGATCCCGTGGTGACCCCCTCAGCCGTTAGTAAGTGATAAGTGGTACACTTAAACTTACTTGACCAATTTATACTTCTACCAAAACGCTCGAATTATCTTTGTCTCCTGTATTGTATTCTGGAAAATCATTCCGTTTGATATTCATTTCAGAAACTTTGATCACTGCCGGAAAGCATCTCGAAGACGCTGTAATTGATTACCTATCGGGCAATGGGGGTGAGTTGAAGACGACTTTTACCCTTTAAAAATGTTTTTGTGATCTACTGTTCGCTTCACATATCCGGGTGAAGTCGAGAAATTGTTTTAATTGACCGAGATTTTCTATTTTGATTCTTCATATTTCATTATTTTTTTCACTTATTGCCATTATATCATGCGTCAATTGGTGAATTTCCACTCTGTCATGATACGCCTATTTTATTTTCAGGAACCAAAGATGAAGTTTCTGGAAAATTCTGGAGTAAGTGACACTCATTCGAAAAATACACCAAGCCTAGCTTGATTTTCATCCAGCTGTTGTTAGAACTGAGTGAGAGTCGAAGACGACTTGATCATAACCTCTGTATTCGAATTTCAGATTCTATCCAGGGAGTAGAAACCGCTATGGTAAACCATTCGCGACGCCCTATACGCAGCGCTCCACCCAAGAGGAGACGCGGCGCTGAAAGCAGCGCTGGAAGCAGCGCTGGAAGCAGCGCTGGAAGCAGCGCCGACGGTGAGTTGAAAACGATTGTGCCCATCTAGAATATCGCGCCTCAATTAGCACTTGAAAATTGTCTAAATTATTGAGGTATCTCTTAATTTCCAGATATCAGCACTCAGATCAGCGATGAAGTGGCCAAAACAAATCAAGCATTCACCGCACTCAGGAACAAAGTCGATGCGTTTTTGGAACGTGCTTTCGCGGTTGTCCCTCGTAAGTTGGAAACAATCGTACCATTAGAAATATAATTGTCATACTGAGATCTATCGTTTGCTACAAACCAAATTCCAATGAGGCTTTCATAAATTGATCTATTTCCTTAGCCTCCAGTTAGGCGAACGTATTTGATACTCAACATTCGATCCCTGATTTCAATTGTACCACCTGCACCAGTTTAGTACTGCTAAACTACGATCCGGAATATTTTGACTTTTTATATTATTTCCAACATCAACTAAAATATGATGATTTCTTAAATTATACTTTCAATGTGCTCTGGTAATTGCCATTGAATCGTAATTTCACTTTCTCAGGTGGATCTGGATCTGGACCTGGATCTGGATCTGGATCTGCATCTGGATCTCGACCTCGATCTCGATCTCCACCTGGATCTGGATCTGGGTATTCATAAGTCCCATGCCAGTCCAGCTGAACCGAAGCAGCGGGAGAGACTATTTGTGAGTGTCATCGACAGTATCTGCACCTGATACGAAGATGCTAAATATATTTATTCACTAATTTTGGTGAATCTATTCGCAGGCCACTTCTTAGCAGCTATCGCGGAGCGGAATATTCGGAACCGCTTGTGCTTATCTGAAGAACTTTTTGTGGAAGAACGTAAATCATCTGCTGGACGAGACTCTACCACTTTCTTCCAGCACGTCTTCCAATTGATTACTGAATATGTATATACCAGTGAGAATAATGTAAAGCTGCATAAGATTGTGAGCAATAAAAATCAATTTCGAAAATATTCATTCGCTGTATCGTATAAATTTTCCATTTCCCAACACAGATTCCGAATACAAAAGAATAAAGACCTTCAGAGGCCCTTATAAAAACGATTACTTTTTCCTTCCGAGTCACGTGACATGTGAAAAGGTGTTTTTATTTGCAACACCTGCATGAAAAGTTTGATTCCGTTCGGACCGCTGAACCGATTTGGATGAAATTTACAAGGCATACCGTTCTTATTCCGAAGCTGTGCCGATAAAGTTTTCAAACGTCGCTCGATAACCATGTTTGAATACAAAATGCCCGTGAGGAATATTACGATACAGATATACAGAATTAGTCACTGCCCTGCTTTAAATAACCGATAGGAAACAATAAAAAAAAAAGTGTATGATCTTCTATACGGTTTGTGAACAGTATTTTACTAGTCAATAACAATAGCTCCAAAGCCATTCGATTCTATAGTGCTTGTCTCATAGACTATTACTAGGTTTGAATTGTTATTTATGTAACTCAGTTATATTCAATCCTATGTCCCTTATACTATGCTTTTGCAATATAATTCGAATGGTATCAATTAGGTAGTACGTTATTCGCGTGTATTGTAATGAAGTATGTTTGTGAATTACGTTTCTATGTGGCCCTTTACTCATGACCGATTGAATACTGAACAACGATTAATAGTTCTCTATGTAGTAAGTAACGCCTCATTCCGGATTTCTGTGATTACTGGCAGCATTTTCTTTAATGTGTTCTACAGTTTCCGATCGTTTTCCCATCGGTTCTATGTAGTATTCTTTATTTGTATCTATCGTCAGTATTCGGATCCTATGGTGTCCTATCGTTTCTCGCGGGAACCCCTTAATGTGTTCTACGGTTTCCGATCGTTTTCTCATCGGTTCTATGTAGTATTCTTTATTCGTATCTATCGTCACTATTCGGATCCTATGGTGTCCTATCGTTTCTCGCGGGAACCCCTTAATGTGTTCTACGGTTTCCGATCGTTTTCTCATCGGTTCTATGTAGTATTCTTTATTCGTATCTATCGTCACTATTCGGATCCTATGGTGTCCTATCGTTTCTCGCGGGAACCCCTTAATGTGTTTTACGGTTTCCGATCGTTTTCCCATCGGTTCTATGTAGTATTCTTTATTTGTATCTATCGTCAGTATTCGGATCCTATGGTGTCCTATCGTTTCTCGCAGGAACCCCTTGATGTGTTCTACGGTTTCCGATCGTTTTCCTATCGGTTCTATGTAGTATTCTTTATTCGTATCTATCGTCAGTATTCGGATCCTATGGTGTCCTATCGTTTCCCGCGGGATTTCCTTCAATGTGTTCTACAGTTTTATCGTCAGTATTCAATTGTACAATACGAGAATAAATAGTATATTATGCTACAAGGGAGGAAAGAGCGTGATTTTCGCCGAGTGCGAGGTTAATCAGCGAGGGCAGCACGAACACGAGGTGAAAATCGCGCTCCTCCCGTGTGGCATATGCTATTTTTCACCCGACTTCGATAAAATGACCATATTCCGTCGTTGTAACGCGGGTGAAAAGTAGGTAGTCAATTTCTGACCAGAAGGAAGAGAAGTGAATAACCGGGCAAAAAAGTATATTGCCGGGCAAAAAAGTCCACTTTTTGCCCGGTAATTTACTTTTTTGCCCGGCAATCTACTTTTTTGCCCGACAATCGACTTTTCTTCCCTCTGGTCCAAAATTGACGACTTTCGTTTCAGGGGCGAAATACGGTCATTTTATCATAGTCGGGTGAAAAATCGTTTTCGTTGCAGTGGGTGTGAAATAATGCAATTTTCGACCATGTGAGGTTTTTGAAAATTGTATTCACGCCCAACCCTTATGAAAAAAAACTATCGGAACTACTCACAAAACTACCGACAAAAGTGTCAAAAAACTATTGAGAAACTATAGAGAAACTATAGGAAAACTACTGGGATACTACTGAAGAACCTATTAAGAACTATTGAAAGAACTATTCAGAACTATTGAAAGAACCATTGTCCATCAGCATGGGACTTTCTCAGTAGTAAATTGGACCTCACTACTGGTGAAACTATTGGGTCGCATCATGACTTGCCCAATAGTTCCACCAGTAGTGCTGCCAATAGTTACACCAGTAGTGCTGCTCAATAGTTTTAACCAGTAGTACTGCTGAATAGTTTCCACCAGTAGTGTTGCTCGATAGCTTTGAAGAGTAGTAGTGCGCTCAATAGTTTTCACAAGTAGTATCGTTCAATAATTCTGTCGTGGAAACTATTAAACAATACCACTCGTGGAAACTATTGAGCAGCACTACTCGTGGAAACTATTGAACAGCACTACTGGAGGAAACTATTGAGCAGCACTACTGGAGGAAATTATTAAACACCGGCGCACATAGAAATTATTGGACAGACCGGTCAACAACATTCTACGCACACCTATGAATGACATGGAAAATCACACAAAAAATAGGTATTTTGATAAATATAGTAAGAGTAAACAATATATCAATTTAAAACTGCATCTTGTAAAAACACCTCTTTATGATTTGATGAATCGATCAGTCAATAAAGCTACCCAGGTAAAGGTACCTGGGAAATAATGATCATATCTGATCTAGTCTCATCAGATATGATCAGATATGTAGCTTTCTCAATTATTATCCAAATATATTTTTGTGAAAATTTTAATAATTTATTTCATTATACATTATACAACACATTATACATATGCATTTGGATATGCATCTTATACAGTCAGTACCAACTAGACACCCAGAATTCAGTACACTTGTCCGATATGGTATCATACATTAGTATTACGCAGAAGTGAACAAAATTATTCAAATCTTATCTCATAAATGAAGGGTGGCACGGCAAAACGGAGTAAGTGCTAAATAATTGGAAATACGATTTTTTGTTCATAAAATTTTCTAAAATCTGTACGCACGTGCTTGCAACACGATATGGCTGACAAAAATTTATTCGCGACGATATAAAAAGTTGGCACGGCAAAACGGTGTAAGTGCCATCTGCACCATCTCACAGTGTATGTAACGGATTTTTTTTTTCAACCAAAATCAATATTCTGAACGCGTAATATTATTTTCTTTATTCTTAGTTATTATCAGAATCAGATTTACCGAAAGTATTTCATAATCTATAATCGTGACTATCGTGAGAATCAACAAACTAAAAAATATGAATTACCGAGTGAATTACAGTTGATGATCTTCGAATGAAAAAGATTAAGCCCACATTGGAATTCAAATATGATAATATTCACTTACGAATAAAAAAAAATTGTAATTCATATAGTTGTATTCAATTTTTGAATTATGTGTTTATTTCGTTGGATGAGTATGATATTGGTTCAGAAGGGAGTTTTTTTTTTCGCGGTGTCCGTCGTTTATTTCTCTGAGCTGACGTTTTTTTTGGAGATGTTTGATGAAAAACATCTAATATCGATGAATCGGACCAGTGTTCGTACTGTTCTACTATCTTTTCCATCGAAATTTCACGATATTGTATGAAAATTATGTTCATTTTGGCACTTACACCGTTTCCGATCCCTCCCTCGTCCGCCATTTTGCCCCGTAATATTTGAACATTTATAAGAATTTGGAAATCTATAACCGAATCTTGTTCATTAAGGTTTAAGCTTCCGCTTCGTATTTTTTTCATAATTTGAGCCTCGTAATTGCGTTCTTAATTAGTATCCAAAGTAAAAAAAAAAGTTGGCACGAAAAAAATCGACTTTCGCGAACCATTTTCTCGAAGACAGATGGCTGTATTGAATCGGTGCTTGCGCCATTTCAAGGAGCTCGAAGAACTCTACAAAGTACTTTCTCAGATTGAAAAAAATTCGTTCGTAGAATTTCGGGACAGTTTTTTTGCTCTACTGAAAAATCATTATGATGGCACTTACACCGTTTTGCCGTGCCACCCTTCAAATTATAATTTCATATGATAAAATGTGAAATAAAACCCTTCAGAGGGGTTGACTGAAAGCATTTGTCAAAAAGATTGTTTATGGAATATAGTTGTACTCTGAAAGGTAACATCATCAAAAGCAGGCGTCGGACCTCTCCGCCAAACCTGATGCTGAACCTCGCAAACCTCACCGGAGGGCTTCGAAAGGGTTCGGCGAAGGTTCTTCGCGTCTCAAATTCGTCGCAGGATTTGAAAAAATTATAAACTAGTTCATATTATTATGATATAAGAAATAACACATGGTTTTGAAGATCTGACTTCTTACACGTCAACCATGTCCTACAAGAAATTGCTCCGTGGCCAAGTTTTACCAAGACTACTAGAGTATCTTCCCTACCTATAGATTTATAGATTCTGCTCTGAGAATACGGAACAGAACAGCTATGTCGTGAGCTACAGAGAACATACCGGTTTCTTGTATGATAAGTAGTCATCTTTTCAAAAGTAGAAGGTTGTGTACTGTTGTTCCAGTAACATCAAGAATATGATCCTTATGACGCACACCGGCTAGCTCCTTTTTTCTGTACTCGTCTGCCACTGAGATGAAAATAGATCTATAAAGACATATTCTTGTGCGTGTTGAAAACTTGAATTTACAATAAATACTTACTCTGATTGTTAACTGTCGTTAACTGACGGAGATCCTTCCGCTGATAGAACATACATGTCGTACCGGTGTGTTGCGGCTGAAATCATCGTACATATAACCGTGAGAGAATATTCATGATATGGCTAGCTGTGCATTTCATTATAAACGATCAGAATAATTGACGTGAAAGATCATAATAATCCGTAAATAATTGTATCAATGTTTGCGATTCAGCCCTCAGTGAAGCAGCCTCAGCTACTTTCACATTAAACTGGTTGTTTGATACTTGAAAAGTCGATGTCAGTAAGACAGTCTCAAGTCGAATAAATATTTCACGCGAATTACTTGTTTGATACACTTATTTAAATAGCGATAAAGGACAGCGACAGATCGGGATTATAGGTTAGGTTCGTTTAAAAACTGGTTGTTTGATACTTGAACAGTCGATGTCAGTAAGACAGTCTCAAGTCGAATAAATATTTCACGCGAATCACTTGTTTGATACACTTATTTAGATAGCGATAAAGGACAGCGATAGATCGGGATTATAGGTTATGTTCGTAGCACGTTGTAGGATGCCACAGTATGTCAGGGCACAGAAAATACTATTCGATTGTGAGAGTCTCGTAGACAAAGTGTGTGAATGGTAGACAATTACTTACCTGATAGTCGAGCTCGAATCAGACGAAAACTCAGCACAATTGTTCAACCCAGACGTACGGCGATATATTCATCCACAGCACTTGACACATTGAGACAATATGGCCGATACGGTGCCTGAGTCCCCACGATATCGATCCCCCGCGCACGCGCAACAGTGGACTTATATTCGCTGCATGGGTCCCCGTAAAGAGCCACTAATCAATTTGGATTTGTTTTTTACTCACGAAATTATAGACAACTCGATTTTTCGAGAAAATAATCTCTTCCAAATGTACAATTGTGTGCCCGAAAATATCAAATCCTACACAATTTTATCGTTATTTCGCGTCTATCAAATAGTATAATGCATAATTCACAATAATCAGCCAAATTCCTCAAAAAATGTATCTCAGTTTATGAAATTGTACAAAAAAAAATTCCTTTAAACTTTGTATGATTCGATAAAATTTTACCGCCATTTGGATAAAATTATGAACAAAATCATACGAAATTGAGGAACACATTATTCAATATAAATTTCTAAGCTCCGACAAGATTTGATGCAAATTGATAAAATATCCATCATTCATTGAGTCTGAAGAGAAAAAAAAAAATTGTAGAAAATTTACCAAGCTGCCAATGGTATACGTCTTCAATAGTTAATAAAAATCAGTAGTTTCTACAATAGTGGTTCAATGGGATCCGTTCACTACTGGAAAGATCACTGGAACCAATAGTAAACGTCTTCAATAGTTTAAATTGAGTAAATAGTAAATAGAGACAACAATTCGAAACGGACTGGGACTGACTGATTGGAGAATCTGGAGATGCTACATAGGAAACGATAGAAAATCATAGACGCGCTGGGTTGGTAAACGATTCAATTACATGGACAACAATTCGAAACGGACTGGGACTGACTGATTGGAGAATCTGGAGATGCTACGTAGGAAGCGATAGAAAATCATAGACGCGCTAGGTTAGGAAACGATTCAATTACATAGACAACAATTCGAAACGGACTGGGACTGACTCATTGGAGAATCTGGAGATGCTACATAGGAAGCGATAGAAAATCATAGACGCGCTAGGTTGGGAAACGATTCAATTACGTAGACAACAATTCGAAACGGACTCGGACTGACTGATTGGAGAATCTGGAGATGCTACATAGGAAGCGATAGAAAATCATAGACGCGCTAGGTTGGGAAACGATTCAATTACATAGACCACAATTCGAAACGGACTCGGACTGACTGATTGGAGAATCTGGAGATGCGCTACATAGGAAGCGATAGAAAATCATAGACGCGCTAGGTTGGGAAACGATTCAATTACATAGACAACAATTCGAAACGGACTCGGACTGACTGATTGGAGAATCTGGAGATGCTACATAGGAAACGATAGAAAATCATAGACGCGCTGGGTTGGTAAACGATTCAATTACATGGACAACAATTCGAAACGGACTGGGACTGACTGATTGGAGAATCTGGAGATGCTACATAGGAAGCGATAGAAAATCATAGACGCGCTAGGTTGGGAAACGATTCAATTACATAGACAACAATTCGAAACGGACTCGGACTGACTGATTGGAGAATCTGGAGATGCGCTACATAGGAAGCGATAGAAAATCATAGACGCGCTAGGTTGGGAAACGATTCAATTACATAGACAACAATTCGAAACGGACTCGGACTGACTCATTGGAGAATCTGGAGATGCTACATAGGAAGCGATAGAAAATCATAGACGCGCTAGGTTGGGAAACGATTCAATTACATAGACCACAATTCGAAACGGACTCGGACTGACTGATTGGAGAATCTGGAGATGCGCTACATAGGAAGCGATAGAAAATCATAGACGCGCTAGGTTGGGAAACGATTCAATTACATAGACCACAATTCGAAACGGACTGGGACTGACTCATTGGAGAATCTGGAGATGCTACATAGGAAGCGATAGAAAATCATAGACGCGCTAGGTTGGGAAACGATTCAATTACATAGACCACAATTCGAAACGGACTCGGACTGACTGATTGGAGAATCTGGAGATGCGCTACATAGGAAGCGATAGAAAATCATAGACGCGCTAGGTTGTGAAACGATTCAATTACATAGACAACAATTCGAAACGGACTGGGACTGACTGATTGGAGAATCTGGAGATGCTACATAGGAAGCGATAGAAAATCATAGACGCGCTAGGTTGGAAACGATTCAATTACATAGACAACAATTCGAAACGGACTGGGACTGACTCATTGGAGAATCTGGAGATGCTACATAGGAAGCGATAGAAAATCATAGACGCGCTAGGTTGGGAAACGATTCAATTACATAGACAACAATTCGAAACGGACTGGGACTGACTGATTGGAGAATCTGGAGATGCGCTACATAGGAAGCGATAGAAAATCATAGACGCGCTAGGTTGGAAACGATTCAATTACATAGACAACAATTCGAAACGGACTGGGACTGACTCATTGGAGAATCTGGAGATGCTACATAGGAAGCGATAGAAAATCATAGACGCGCTAGGTTGGGAAACGATTCAATTACATAGACCACAATTCGAAACGGACTCGGACTGACTGATTGGAGAATCTGGAGATGCGCTACATAGGAAGCGATAGAAAATCATAGACGCGCTAGGTTGGGAAACGATTCAATTACATAGACAACAATTCGAAACGGACTGGGACTGACTCATTGGAGAATCTGGAGATGCTACATAGGAAGCGATAGAAAATCATAGACGCGCTAGGTTGGGAAACGATTCAATTACATAGACCACAATTCGAAACGGACTCGGACTGACTGATTGGAGAATCTGGAGATGCGCTACATAGGAAGCGATAGAAAATCATAGACGCGCTAGGTTGGGAAACGATTCAATTACATAGACAACAATTCGAAACGGACTGGGACTGACTCATTGGAGAATCTGGAGATGCTACATAGGAAGCGATAGAAAATCATAGACGCGCTAGGTTGGGATACGATTCAATTACATAGACCACAATTCGAAACGGACTCGGACTGACTGATTGGAGAATCTGGAGATGCGCTACATAGGAAGCGATAGAAAATCATAGACGCGCTAGGTTGTGAAACGATTCAATTACATAGACCACAATTCGAAACGGACTGGGACTGACTCATTGGAGAATCTGGAGATGCTACATAGGAAGCGATAGAAAATCATAGACGCGCTAGGTTGGGAAACGATTCAATTACATAGACAACAATTCGAAACGGACTGGGACTGACTCATTGGAGAATCTGGAGATGCTACATAGGAAGCGATAGAAAATCATAGACGCGCTAGGTTGGGAAACGATTCAATTACATAGACCACAATTCGAAACGGACTCGGACTGACTGATTGGAGAATCTGGAGATGCGCTACATAGGAAGCGATAGAAAATCATAGACGCTAGGTTGGAAGCGATTCAATTACATAGACAACAATTCAAGAACGGACTGGGACTGACTCATTGGAGAATCTGGAGATGCTACATAGGAAGCGATAGAAAATCATAGACGCGCTAGGTTGGGAAACGATTCAATTACGTAGACAACAATTCGAAACGGACTCGGACTGACTGATTGGAGAATCTGGAGATGCTACATAGGAAGCGATAGAAAATCATAGACGCGCTAGGTTGGGAAACGATTCAATTACATAGACCACAATTCAAAACGGACTCGGACTGACTGATTGGAGAATCTGGAGATGCGCTACATAGGAAGCGATAGAAAATCATAGACGCGCTAGGTTGGGAAACGATTCAATTACATAGACAACAATTCGAAACGGACTCGGACTGACTGATTGGAGAATCTGGAGATGCTACATAGGAAACGATAGAAAATCATAGACGCGCTGGGTTGGTAAACGATTCAATTACATGGACAACAATTCGAAACGGACTGGGACTGACTGATTGGAGAATCTGGAGATGCTACGTAGGAAGCGATAGAAAATCATAGACGCGCTAGGTTAGGAAACGATTCAATTACATAGACAACAATTCGAAACGGACTGGGACTGACTGATTGGAGAATCTGGAGATGCGCTACATAGGAAGCGATAGAAAATCATAGACGCGCTAGGTTGGGAAACGATTCAATTACATAGACAACAATTCGAAACGGACTCGGACTGACTGATTGGAGAATCTGGAGATGCTACATAGGAAACGATAGAAAATCATAGACGCGCTGGGTTGGTAAACGATTCAATTACATGGACAACAATTCGAAACGGACTGGGACTGACTGATTGGAGAATCTGGAGATGCTACGTAGGAAGCGATAGAAAATCATAGACGCGCTAGGTTAGGAAACGATTCAATTACATAGACAACAATTCGAAACGGACTGGGACTGACTGATTGGAGAATCTGGAGATGCGCTACATAGGAAGCGATAGAAAATCATAGACGC
>JAEUYN010001157.1:0-20951 GCA_018257835.1 Euura lappo
TCCAGGTAAATCAATACTCAAATTCATTCAACCTTGATTGATTATCATTTTTGTTTTACAAGTTTACAAATGCATAACTACAAATTTGTCTATCATAAAATGCAACAATGTTCTTTGAGAACGGGACACAGTGGCAAGGGAACCGTTTGAAATATTTGCAACATTTATTCACTCATATTCCAGCCTCTCGGCTTGATCGTGTCCAAAAAGTCTTGAGAACTTGGCGTCGATAATACTGTCGAACTAATTGCGTCCATTTTTGGCTTTCTGCTTGCAGAACCACGAGGAGATGCCGCGAAAGAAAAAACCGTCTGCCGAAGAAAAGGCCAAACTGTATTGCGAAACGTGCAAGAAGTTTGGCCACAAGGATAAGGCGGACAAAGAATGCCCCCAGTACACGCCACGCTGCGCATCGTGTAACAAGTGGGGACACAGTCGTTCATCGTCCACGCAATGCGATAACTACAAACCACCTGTAAAGGTCAGATTACTGGGATCGGAGTGCACCGACACTTTCACGGTCAAATTTGGATTCTGGCACATCTGCCGAGACTTCGCAGAGGACGGCGCTGAGGAAAAGCAGAAGGAAGCATCGAAGAAAAAGGCAATTTTCGACGCCGTTGTCGAGGACGTTAAAGTAGTGTCCCGCTTTCTGATCGAAGCCACGATTTTCCTGGAATTCTGTCTCCGCCATAAAAATCGTTGGCTGCTGGAGGAATGGATGAAGGCCAACAACCAACCAAATTTGTACAACGTGGCCATCCACTTGGTCGAGGGACGAGGACCGATAAAGGACCCGATATTCCTGGCCATGTTCAAAGAATACAGGAAGCTACGTGGCGAAGGCAAGCCACTGCACGAGGGCGTACGGCGTTCACGTCTCTTCGACCAAAACCTCGTGGGCTTGGCAACAAATTTTGGGACAAACGTCAAAACGCACGCCCAATCGCGAGTCCGGCATTACCTACTGAATATAGTGGGGAAGACGCGCGACGAGGCATCGGAGTGCGTAAAGAATTTGTTTGAGAAAAACTGCCATCCCGAGAACGCTGATCTCCACGACGACGCCTTTGATTGGAACAAGTTCGCGGGCCTCGACTTCCGTACAGTAAACGCCAAATGGTACGTAGACTATTTTTCGTCGTTGCTATCATTAATTGCTTTGGCACGCTACTCTTGAACTTTGTTGTCGACAGGTGGAAGTTTCTGGACTTTTACCAGACACTGCAGGTGCGGATGCTCGGACCCCTTACGGAGGCTGGCAAGTTAAAATTGGAAGAATCTCGTGCAAGGGCTGCTGCCCACAAAGCCAGGTCGTCTGGCAGAGGAAAGCGTCGAAACAAACGACAAAAAACATCGACGTCGGCTGGACCGTCCACATTGGCTCCTGGACCATCCACATCGGCTGGACCATCTACATCGGATCCTGGACCATCCACATCGGCTGGACCGTCCACGTCGTCCGCAGTGCTGTAAGTCCGTCAGTTTTTGTTAAATTCCGTCAGTTGTCATGTTTTTGGAGAAATCGCCTCGTTCGACGATTCACGATTTTCAAATTATGTTAGTTAGAATGGGGCGGCAGACACAATTTGTAGAGATCGGTGTCTGTTCGCTTCACCATGGCCACAATGCGACAAGTTTTTCGACTCCGGACACTGAAATAAAATCCAATCGCGTTTTCCAACTTTTCTCAAGATTTAATCCATTCACCCGAGTCACTTTTCTAGTCGCAATCGGGCTACAAACTGCAAAAATATCAATTTTTTCCCCTCGAATTTGATTTCGCATATCGCTCAGAGTGAAGAAAATATATTTCAACAGAAATTTATTTAATTATTTACTTTTATTTGTTTCAACCCGAAAAGATACAAAACAAGCTCGAGCTACACTTATTTTGAAATACACTTGGACTTGTGAGGAATGAGGAACTCAAACAAATACGGATCTACCTAAACAAAAATAATAACAAAAAAAATTCATGTCTATAAGTCAAATGATTTCATTGATTTAATAATCGTGTAAAGTCGATATTGTATCGTACCCCGATTAGAATTACTACCCCGTTGTAACTCGTGTCGACACGACAGTGCAGAGCAATAATTGATTTTCCCCAGTGTCTGACTCCTTTTTGAGGTCATATATGTCTCAAGCTTCGTGCGTCGGATATTGATATTTTCTTGGTTCTTTGACCACCCACAGCCCTGCAGCTGATCGTCAAGCCTCGGGAAAAGGCTTCGTATTGTTCCCAATAATGAAAGTGGGCGCGAAACACATACGGTACAATACCGGGGCGGTCAGCGAGCTATGTCAACGGGTCTTCGGAGCCAGCGGAACGTCCGAGGCTCAAGAGACAGAGGACGCTGAGAAGAACGTGTGGAACACTTGTTTCAAGGTTCCGAACAAGTTCGCCAACGCGTTCGCAGGCTCTATGTCGACAAACGGCGTGGATGTATCTTTGTCGTGCGGTCGACCGCCGCGGGATGCCGCAGATGGGAATCCGGAGAAACGACGCAAAAAGAGCGACGGCACAGCCGACATCGGGGACGGCGTAACCGACTTTGTAGGGGTAGGACGATATCCGCGACCTCTCGAAGACTATAACAGAGTCGCCGGGTTCGATCCTGGTCTCAAGTGAGTGTTGTTCTTTCTGTGCACTCTTGGTTACTCCGATTCCCGGTTGGGTTCCACTTTTACGAACTCATTTCATTTTCAGAGTGGCATTCGGAGGAGTTTTTCGCTCCAACAACCAGCGAGGCAAAGACGAGGAACAACGTGTCTGCTACCGCAGTACAGAATTCCGATACCTCGCTGGGGAATATGAGAGAGAAAAGCGCCGCAAACGGATAACCGGCACAGTCGACGTACAGGCGCAGGACAAGCTGCAAAAGGATTTCCCAGACTTGAATACCAAGGATCCGCGAAACTACTCTATCATCACTGAGTATCGTTTGCGAGACTTTGAAATCCGACAGCCTGTCTACGAGAAGCGCTGCGTCACACGCATCGGATGGCAGAAGAAGATGCGAGTCCGCAAAGCCGTCGACGAGATGGTCAATTATTGGGTGACAGGGACACTCACAAACATGAACAAAATTGACTCTAAGCGCGAAAAGGCGAAGAAGAAACATGTCGAGCCGAAGAAAAGGCGGCGCAAGAGAAAAAAGGACGAGGAGGAGGAGGAAAAAGACAGGACCATGCGGGCTCTGCACGAGTCGGTCGGAGCTCTGAGTATGGACGAGGACGAGGACGAGGAAATTATCGAGGTCACAAAGCCAAAAGAGTCCACATCCAGGTGTGTGTTGTACGATTATTTTCTATATTCTCCTCACGCCTTGTTATATGTAGTATATTCACGCGAATACGTGAAAAAGTTTCACTAAGCTATTCAAACTATTCCAATTCCAGATCCGTCACGTCCGCTAAGCCTCCGAAGCCTCAGTTGCCGACCAACGACTCTGACGACTCCGACGACGGCGTTTTCATGCCTAAGAACAAGAAAACCAAACCACCGACGACAAAGACCAGAGCCAGGAGTACAACGCGGGCCCCCAAGCAGTCCAGGTCCACATCCACATCCACATCCAAATCCAGGTGTGTGTTGTACGATTATTTTCTATATTCTCCTCACGCCTTGTTATATGTTGTATATTTGCGTGAATACGTGAAAAAGTGTCACTCAATTATTCAAACTATTCCAATTCCAGATCCGTCACGTCCGCTAAGCCTCCGAAGCCTCAGTTGCCGACCAACGACTCTGACGACTCCGACGACGGCGTTTTCATGCCTAAGAACAAGAAAACCAAACCACCGACGACAAAGACCAGAGCCAGGAGTACAACGCGAGCCCCCAAGCAGTCCAGGTCCACATCCACATCCACATCCAAATCCAGGTGTGTGTTGTACGATTATTTTCTATATTCTCCTCACGCCTTGTTATATGTAGTATATTTGCGTGAATACGTGAAAAAGTGTCACTCAACTATTCAAACTATTCCAATTCCAGATCCGTCACGTCCGCTAAGCCTCCGAAGCCTCAGTTGCCGACCAACGACTCTGACGACTCCGACGACGGCGTTTTCATGCCCAAGGACAAGAAAAACAAACCACCGACGTCAAAGACCAGAGCCAGGAGTACAACGCGGGCCGTCGACCAGTCCAGATCCAAGTCCAGATCCGTGACTCCTGCGAAGCCTCCGTTGCCGACCAAAGTCAGACCGGAGCCCATGGAGGTGGACCCACCGAAGAGACCTCTGTCAAAGATCAGACCAGCCAGGAGTACAACGCGGGACCTCAAACAGTCCAGGTCCACATCCGCATCCACATCCAGGTGTGTGTTGTACGATTATTTTCGATATTCTCCTCACGCCTCGTTACATGTAGTATATATTTATGTGAATATGTGACCAAGTTTCGCTATTGCCGTAGACATAATCAATGAATCAATAATCTATCTATCTATTCCAGATCCGTGACTCCTGCAAAGCCTCCGTCGCCGACCGGAGTCACACCGGAGCCCATGGAGGTGGACCCTCCGAAGAGACCTGTGTCAAAGATCAGACCAGCCAGGAGTAGAACGCGGGACCTCAAACAATCCAGGTCCACATCCGCATCCACATCCAGGTGTGTGTTGTACGATTATTTTCGATAGTCTCCTCACGCCTCGTGACATGTAGTATATATTTATGTGAATATGTGACCAAGTTTCGCTAAGCTGTTCAAACTATTCCAACTCTACTCTGTATATTTCTCACTGTTGTCTAATATTGCCATAGACATAATCCATGAATATCTATCTATCTATCTATCTATTCCAGATCCGTGACTCCTGCAAAGCCTCCGTCGCCGACCGGAGTCACACCGGAGCCCATGGCGGCGGACCCACCGAAGGGGACTGCGAACAAACCGCCGCGAACCTTGATAATGCTGGGCGATGTGCGGATCTCCGGGTTCATGCGAGGCCACGTGCGAGGACCCTTGCGGATGTTCCAGAAGCGACTGATAGACCGCGCACTGCATCACCAAAAGGATGTCGACATTATATTCGTGGACGAGTTTCGCACAACGATCTTGTGCAGTCAGTGCAACGATAGATGCGTCACGTCACGGAGTCCTGACCGATACCAATTTTGTAAAAAATGTGGCATCACTTGGAACCGTGATATAAATGCTGGGCGAAACATTCTGCAGCTGGGCCTGTACCGCAACGGCTTGGTCGGGGACGATTACATGCCGCACCCAGAAAACTTCACACGACACAAACGACTGCCTTAGGGTGGGGGATTTGTGTCGGCAGCCTCCGGGCTTTAACTTTGAGTTATCAATCCGAAATGACGATAAAATGTGTAACGGTAGAATAATACATGTGAAAGCATTGTTCTCTACCGCGCTCTCTAAATTCTTTGGAGTGACTTATTCAGTCTTTGCCGGCTCGCACAATTCTCACTCTCGAACGGCACTTTTTCACTTTCAAGGAGTGGAAAAGTCACTCTTTGAAGTCACTCCAAATAATTTGGGTATGAGCGACTGATCTCTCAGCTTTAATTACGAATGAAGTTACTTTCAAGTCCTGGGGGTCAAAAGTGTTCATTATTGTACTCTGCGCATTCGCAGTAAAATCCAATTGAAAAACCGCTAAACATGCTCTTGTTATATGAAGTATACCATTTGTGTGATACCGTTTCAATAATTGTGAAGAGTTTAGAAAATTAAAACTCGAGGAGACGGCTCCTTCTGGTAATGCTGCATTATCCCACTTCGGAACAATACAACGATAATGGTGGAAAAGTTTGCGAAAATTCTTGTGAAGGTATTGCCTACGGTACGGAATGCAGCAAAACTTAGTAAAATTCTCGAGTAAACTCCTGCTAAAATTACGCCCTCTGTAAACTTCGTTGATAAGGTGAATCAGAGAGTAATACGCTCTCATAAAATCATACATCACAAGTGGGTAGGCACGTTCAATTGAACGTATTCACGCACAAGCTTTTTGTGCTATTAAAAAGTTTGATCATTAGGAGCGAAAACTGAAGTCGATTCGAACTTTTGTCGAGTTGAATATGTCCATTTTCGGGATTGAATTCGGAACAGAAGTTCGAGACCGAAGTAAATCGCACCTGAGTCGAAGAACAAGAAGGGAATCGAATCGAATTTTTCGGGGATACATAATCTGGAAATGTACGTGGGTGAACACGTACTACCGATAGATCGGGTTGATCGAAATTTTTATCGCCCGGGTACCGGCAACCCCTCGACTCGCAGAATATCATCGATATATACAATAAACGCGCACACATCCTGACGATTACGAGCCAAACTGCGAACGTGTAGTCTCTATCCTCGCGAATTGATACTTATAAAGATACCGCACGATACATTTAATTCCTATAACCCACCGCTATGCGATATCTCGATATACGTGTATTCATTGAGATAAATCGCCCGCGATATATTCAACATGCACTGTAAAAAATGTTCGTGAATTTACAACACATTTACTACACAAAAATTAAGAAATCGGATGTAAACTCTACGAAATTACTATCATGATTTCGTATTTTATGTTGCGTGAAACTGAAATATTTTTGCATGTATTGTTCAGGATGTAAATTCCTTTAATCACCTAATTTTTGGGGATTTACTTCCGTGGGCTGAGATATTTGGAGATATCTGAGTCAAGAGTCTCGTAAAATTACAAATTCAGTACAGCAAAGCGAATCGCTATGCATGTTCTTTGGATTTATGAACAAATTTTGAATATTATTATACATTATTCGCAAAAATACGAAATTGTGAACGAATTTGTCAAAATTGTGTAGCAAATTCATCTCATTTGTGAATTAATTTTACTAAAATGGAAACTGACTTTATGACTCCTGTATTTGAATGAAACTTCCAGCAAATTGTTGGAAGTTCACAACAAACATTTTTTACAGTGTATATTATGCAAAGATCCACTGCAGGCTAGACCTCCGCATATAAGTTTAAGAGGCGGAGAGGTATGAGCTGTTGAAAATTGTAGTAAGGTGGAATAAAACGAGGGGATATTACGATGGTCGTCGTAAATCAGTTTTACAAAAATTCGCAATCATACTCTCGAAAGCACAATAATTTTCTTGGCACGTTTGCCCGAGTTGTTTCGTTCGGTAACGAGAGAAATACAAAATACTTTTCGTATAAATTGTCGCGCACCGGGGTCGGGGTTCGGGGGACGCGATATCCGGGATAAGACTGCAAGGATTCAAAACAAGCGTATATCCAGCCAAAATCCGTGGGAGCGAACCAAACCGAACGAAACCAACGGGTGAATCTGTCTCGTAAAAATGCAAACTTCTCCATCAAATCTGAACACTCGGTTGGCTCTGCACCTCACGGTATTGTTCCTCGTTGTTGTTTGCTCGTCGCAAAACTTCGACAGTATAGTAGTTCGATAAAGGATGAAACTGGATCCAGAAAAGATAAAGGGATGAAAAATAACGGTGCAGTGCATACTCCAAAAACTTTGAGAAAATATCGTGCAACGAGCATCGGATGCATTTGTCAATGCCTATATCTGAAGTGCATTTCCGATCAAATTATACCATCGAAAATCTGCTGGTGCTTTCAGTCATCCGAAACATTTGCGATGGCTAGAAACTCGGTCACGAACTAATCTTTTCGGGCGAAGGTTTCAAATCTGTTTGATATTTATCAAGCGATGTTAACGTGGGTAGTTATTTAATTATAATATCATCCAGTGAAACACGTCAGGTATTAGCCTCGGGCTTATTAGTACCGAGAGAGTATTTTAATCTCCTAGCAACTGCGCGATCCGCAAGATCAGAGGAATAATTGACGAGCCGGAGTGGTTTGTGCCTGCGTAGTGAGGTATACGCGAAATTCGCTTTACCTCCTCTAGGACGATGTCTGTCGTAACTGAAGGAGTCAAGTGGTATGGACCTAGATTCACGTTAGACTAACTACCCCTTATCGGTTCCTACCCCCCCACCCCCATCACCACGAATCGATTTGCCGTCACGGTATTTCACACGAGTCTAAAAAAAAAATACTCCGATTGCTTGGGGCATTATTCTTTTGAGGGGGATTTTTATTTTCGATTAAAACAGACGCAAAAAGAGGGTATAACAAAAATGGAAAATCTCGCACGTACGAGCAAATGTTGCTTCAAATAAATTGAGGTGATCCGCAAAATCGACGCGGATATTGTGAAGGGGAACTCCCGATCGGCGCTAAAACTCTACGGTGTGCAGAATTAATCCAAAACCAACAAGCACGATTTTAATTTGACATTTTCATCATTTGACTGTATGGCGTATGCGTATATTTGAGGACATAACGCGATAGCGACTCGCTCCCATTTGCGACGGAAAAATTCTCACAGAGAATAGTTGAATTTTCTTCTTTTTTTACAACACGCGCGTGAAAAGTGGGACTTTGCGTGACGAATTGCAAGTCGACAATTTTTTCACATTCGTACTCCCAAGGGGATAGTTTAGTTTTGTTTGGGGATGAAGAATTATTCACGAATAGGCGAACGCGATTGTGGATATTCCATACACACCGTATTCTGCAGCCGTGCCATCCCTTATTTTGAGGGAGACACATAGCCTTCACCGAAAGACAGATGGATGAAGAGGGAAAAGAGACGATTGAAAGAGAATGAGCGTTTCGTTGACGACTCGGAGGGAGGAGGGGGAGGAGGAGGAGGAGTAAAAAGTTCAAGTTTTCGCTCCAATTCACAAGACAGTGAATTATCTACCCCCCAGTCCGGAACCGCCCTTTGTCTCGATCTCTCACTTTCGGGCTGGTGTATTACATTGATTCAATAAATTTTATATTCCTACAAATATTGAGCTTTAAAAGAGCCGGGAAATTCGAGACTCTTTTGTCGCAGTCCCGAGTAATTTTATCCGGAAAATTTTTTCTCCGCTTTTTTTATATCCTCAGCTTCTCGGAATCTCCCTCTATTTTAGAACCCGAGATTCTGCAGAGCCTATGAAGATAAAGACGGGAAGAGATTTATCGGGCTTTTGTTGCAAAAATGAGTTCAAAGAAATCGACGATCCAACCCACAGCCGAATGTCACGAGCAGAAGAGGCCGTCTTTCTAACCTGGGAAATTACCGCGAGCTTTTCTCTCTCCTCGATTACGGTCGAGAGCTTCTCCTCAGTTTCCTCCAATTTTCTCTATCTCTTTTCCGGACAGTTTGCCAAGACTCGAATCATCACGGGGTTAATTTCAATCAATTCCGACTCACCTGGGGCGGGTAGTGCTCCGGTAGCGCGTGTAGCGCTTCCCGATAGGCGGCAAGTGCCCTTTGAAGACGACCTTGATCGGCGTAGAGGGCTCCCAGCTGAAGGAGGGCTTGAACCCTGGCCGCTTCGTGCGCTCTTCGGTCTTTTAGACCAGAGCCATCGAGGGAAGCGCCTGTCCTCAGGATTCCCGCAGCCTCCGTTCCTCGCCCGGCTGAGATCAGGGCTGCCCCCAGGTTTACGTACGCTTCTGTAAACAGAAGATTAGGAAATCGATCATTGAGGGCCACTTGTTACAGCTATTATTTCAATCGACGTACAATTTTGATTGTTGAAAAGATTTCCAGAAAGCTGAGGGTTATGTTATTCAGGGGAGAATAGGGATCGACTTATAAATCGTAAATCATGTCATTGATGGCGGTTATTAATTATTATCAGAGGTAGAGACGCGAAGCCAAGGTCTTGAGAAGTTTGAATCTCCGAGGAAAACGCATAGATCCGAAGTATGAGAAAGAAAAAGGAAACTTCGCAAGCTCGGTTTTCTTATTTTACAAGTTATATTCATAAACAGTTGGTAAATTGTGATATTAAAATGAATGCGAATATAATTTTTCGCTCAGCCGGAAAATTGAATGACGACCCAATTTTGTGTAGACAAATGTCTGTTTATCTTTGAAAATTTTCAGAAATCTTCCATCATTCTCACAGCGAGGTTGAAAAATTCGTGTGTTTGATGCTTTTTGGAGCTTTTCATTCAACGTACTGTATAAAAACCAAATTGAAGCTGAAGTCTAGTTGGAAAGATTGAATCTCAAAATTCGAGGACTTCAGCACTTTTTTTCATAACTTGAGGTAGCTGAGATATATTCACCGGAAGTAATCGATATCGTTCTTGTCGACAGTGACTAGCGTCGATGGAATTAGGGGCTCATCAATAATTTAGTGGCGGTACCGTGTAGCAACTAGCATGATAATTGGGCCAAGGAACTTGAGCATGTCCATTGACGGATTTCCGAGTGGATCCTATAACAGTGCTCTAGCGCGTGATGGTGTACCAATTGTTGAACGCGTTCGGGGATTAATGTCCCGTTGAAGTATATCCTGTACGTGGATATGGGTAGCAGCGATATCCCGAAAAAGTTCCCTTTCTCGTTTCAGATATACGCTTTCGGAACGAGAATGACACCGATAATAAATTCATACTGTGAATGATACAGCCACGGGTAACCGGAGGCGTAAAGCGAGAGGGCATAAAGATAACCGGCGAAACACTTGACTGTTTTCCGATTTAAAAACCTTTAAACTGAAAATAATGGATGGGGCTCGTGGAATAAAAGCCTCAACGAGCTTATTCGAACCTCGACTTTGAACCCGAGGTTGAAAATTCGTAAAGGCTCGATCATACCGTGCTTCAAAACGATTCGTACATCAAAAGAATTCGATTCCAGATTCTTCTACCCCATACACTTAACTTTGTCCAGTAAACTTATCGCGGTACACGGGAACAGTAGGGAAATACGGGTTTTTTGATATACCTAATTTTTTCGCTTTCTTTATCTCAGGATTTTTCCACACACTTGTTGGTTTGATTACCGATTAAAATCGATTTGATATTTGATTTATATTTCCTGATTAAATGATGATAACATGAATTCAGTCGTTTCGTCCCCCGTGAAAGTCGTGTCTCATTTTTAATAGGGTGTGACTAGTTGGTGTGATTAATTACCACGCACCCTGGTGAGTTTGGTACAGCATTAACCTTTTCATATTTATTTTCTTATCATTCGGAGCATCGAGATTAACTCCATGATCATTTTTCCACGTCCGCTGTAATATTGCCTCGGAAAAAATATGCTGATTATGGAAAGTGTGGAGGTGCTGGTTTCCATCTAACTTGATTAACTTTTTTTGTTGGACGATGGAATACATGATTTTTCGGCAATTGTGAAATAACTGAAACTTTTGGGTCTTCATTTATCGATGAAACGGTTCTCACAAAATTGGAAATCCGCCCGTGTACCCGAAGACATAGGATAATTCTCTGTTTACTGTTCGGTTGGTGATTCGTTTATTTGGATTGCTTTATTTTTCAAGTAACGACGTACCAGATGCTCTTGAGCAGTGACGGTATTGAACCGGAGGGCAAATATAAACAGGAGAGAAAATTGTCCGACCTACCAGACTCTGTGTATTTGAGGCACCGCTTACGTACTGAGAAAACAGCTTTATCCAACAACATTAGGGAAAATAGTAAATAGATACCACGAAATGAAAATAGGACACAGCAAAGAGTGGAAAAGCGTAATAATTCAAGTTTTCAAGCTACTCAATCCAATTATTAGGAGAAGATTATGATTTCAGGTGATCTTGATCAACCAAATTTCCCATCACCACTTTCACCAAATTCAAAGCGATAATTCATAATCGAAGGATAAAGGTGGAAATGTAGTCGAAAAAGGGAAATAGGGCAAGGTATGAGGGACTCTTGTGTGTTATTAAAAAGCTGGGAGTGCTGGAGCGGAAAGCGAGATAACAACCCCTGATGAATTAGGTGTTCCAAAAGTAGCCCTTTACTCGGATAACCAAATTTCGTGACTCTAAAAATCGCACCGTGCTTCCTGGCTTAAAATATCAAGTACCACGATATTTAGCCTAATTTAGCTCCATCGCGACGTAACGCAGCTTGGCCTGAATTATGTCATTACGTAGCTACTCGTTATGCATATTCAGTATTTAGGTCTGCCGTGTAAAAAAATGTTTAAAGTCGAGGAATATTAATTTTCATACCTATTCAAAATGGTCGACCATTCAATTTTTTTACATAATTAGTCAAAAGTAGGTCAAATACGAGTCACCTGGATGGTTTCACGTTTTCTCATTTACCGTGTGACGTCTGGGCTTACAATATATTTCAACGCCGTATTTTAATAGGGCGAGAAATAGCTGGAGATACGGAATACGAAGTGAGGATTGTGTTTCCACAGACGACGCTAGATGGCGGACTTGTCATACTGAATAGTGATGTCATAGCACGTCGAAAGAGAGAGAGAGAGACCGTTTTGAACCTTACTGAACCCTTTGAATTGCAAATTATGATGATGTTCTTTTCTTACTCGTTATTTGTGACCTCAATTAGCATTTTCTATGATAAAAGACATTCGACGCAAAAGCCTTTCATCGAGAGAATGATGGCATATTTAATTGCAAACATTTAATAATTTTACTTTCGTGTACAACGTGATGTGAGGTCTTTGGGAAATATTCTAGTCTGGTAGGAGATTCGTTGGCTTTTCAATAACTGATTTAATTTTATCACGTGATTGATAACGTGGTTCTGAAAGGACGCGAAGAAATGCTCATTCAATATTCTGCAGGAGATCGATTTCTCTGAGTATTCAATTTGGTGTTCCATCCATCCAGACGGCGCAAAGCACAATTTTCAATCACAAATATAGTAGAAATATGTAGAACAAAGAAAATGAGCACGCGGTTATTTCATACCCGGTATCCGAAGTCGATTCTATCATAGAGTAGATGTGAAAAACAAAGTTAATCATAGGATACTGATTTCAAAGAGTTCGAAAACCGCCTGAACACCATTATCTCCCTGATCTTATTACGATATAAAATTCCTGTAATACATTTCGGTGTCGACGTGGCAGGGGGTATAAAATAAACATGGAAGGTAGACTATACGCGTACCTAGATACACATACGTATCTGTTTACAAAGGATCCTTTGGTATATAGTATGTTATTTCAGCCTCTGTGTTGGGTCGATGGTCGGTTTGATGGGGGATAAGAAAAATCGTCTCTCCGTTTATGTATCTATTTTTATTTATTACCTTCACAAATAAATTGTAAAGACCTTCGATATTCCTCTATCTCTCTTTTTTTCTCCCCACAACATAGATTCCTGCAGTAATAGCAACTCGACTTTCCACGATGATAAATCGTTTCTCCCTTCAATCTTTTTTCACCTTCATTTTACCTTCCCGAAATCGAGATCCGAGTCACCCAGTCGTAAAATTTCCTGTGTGGAAAACTGAGTTTCAGTTCGATGCAATCCCGACTCTTCCAGGGTTAGCAGAAGTCACGCGAGTATTGGCTCTTCCAGTAATTAGGAAGCAAACAGAGTTTACATCTTGCCAAGTTGGCGGGGCCCCGCGATCAAACAGCAGTTTCCTCTCTCGGCATCCATGTTCCACTTTTGGAAGAACGTATAAGCTCTGCAGACACCCTCTTCATACCATTCTAACCCCTGGTCTTCATTGCCAAGCTGGGAAAAGGAAGAGAATACGCGAGATGGTCCATGCGGGAGACGATATATCACACTGCCAAACGCAGTGCAGAAGAGGTCCGTATGTTTTTACGATATTTAGGCTGCTAGTAGGAGCCAAGGGAAATTGAAAGCAAATGTCTTCACCATCTTGTCCCTTACATTAGTGGTTAAGAGCACGGTTACGTATTGGGTCTCGAAGTGAGCGAATTTTTTGGTCTCGTCGTCCCCTAAGAAAAAATCAGTTTCACCTCGGGGGTTAATTTATATTAGAAAGTTTAGCCGAGGGTAATAAATATCCACGTTAGCGCAGCTTGAAATTGAAAAAAAAAAGGAGAAACTTTGGGATAAAAGAGAAGACGGGGATTTTTCGTGCGGCCCAGCTGAAGCTCAGAGCGAGCGTAATGATTTACTTCGAGTTAAATTAAATAGTAAATCGTTTTACAATCCCCCACGTACCCCAATTTTCTTTTACTCGTGTCGAGTGGCGATACTGAAATTTTCACGAGCAAAACGCAGGGGTGGCCTCGCCCGCAGAGTCTCGCGAACATCAACTTTTGATTGGGGATATAGAATTGAGTGAAGAAAAAGAAAATGAAACGGAAATTAATTAGCGGAAGTACCACATCCGGGAATTTCTCAGTATCGAAACTCGAAGTACTACATGAAAAGTTTCGAGACTCTATAGACCACTCGAGTGACCCCCCCTTTCTACTTTCTACCCTCGTCTTAATTTCCAAGATGAAATTACCCGTCGACGTTTTTGAGGACATCCCCTGCCCCCGGCTCCCTCGCGGAGGGCGCGTCCCTTCCTTATCAACGAGGACCACTACGAGGACACCGTGATTTAGCACATCTAGCTTTTAAAATACCACCGCTTCGTTCCACCAATTAGCGGTAGGATCGGCCGCCAATTTGCGGATGGCTGCCGCAGGCCACACTCTGCACGCGGGAGGAGCGTTAGGGATGATGGGAATAGCCGATGGGATGGGATAGGGTGGGAAGAGATGGGAATAGGAACGGGTAGGGTGGGCATTGCCCTACCATCGGCGATCCAACGGCTACCCTTATCGATCCAGAGAACCTGGGTTATACGAGTGCCAATATACCGGGCGTTTAGGGGTTCGTTTGAAAGAGGGCTGGCGTTCAAATTTGAAGCTTTGGTGATGGTGACGATGGTGCTCGATGGAGTCACTGGCCACGGGGGAAAAAATAAAACCTTTTAAAGGATATCATCCACACCGGAGACATTTCGGTATAATTTTGTACACTTTTTTTTCTGTCGTTTGAAGAACATAAAAACGAAATGGTGAAAAAGTCCTCTTTCCCTCGTATTGAACCCTCCGTGGTTTTAAAAATTGACCCAGCTGAACTGGGGATCAAAAAAGGGAAAGAATTTTATTTCGAATATAGACGATTAGAATGCGGGAGAGGTGTAATTAATTTGACGGATGTATGTACGTGGTACGTGGTACGAAACCTCGGTGGTCGGGACTACCATCTGCTTATCTGGAGGCGGGCCAGCCGATACTGTATGGTAATAAATACAAATTTTAGGACCGTTGGGAGAATTTGTAACACCAGGGGCTGAGGTCAATTCTGGCTATCTGTGCTTATTTTAAATTCAGAACAAAAAAGGTTCCATCTGTATGATTCGAGAAAACCAGACGTAAATAACCCCAAGGGAGATACAAGCAATTTCGATGAGTTCTTCCAGTCGACCTTTTCCGGATAATGTTCATGTGGAACTCGCTTAATTGTTATAAAATCGTACCACAAATATAGTAAGGGTCGTAGGGTGGTTTTATTCTAGGATTTGCCGGTGCGTAGGTACGCCAAACCAACCAACGAATGAACCAGCAGTCAGCCAGTCAACCAGCGGAGAGCCTTTGGTGGTCGATGGAGCGTGGAAATGGCATTTTGCCCGTCGGTGCTGCCTGCAATCTCTTTCAACCGCTGGAGGTTTATTTTGTCGTGACATTTTTCAACGATTCTCCAAAAATCCGACGCATCAGTGAACCACCGAACCCGCGGAATGCGCGTTGGTATTTTCACCCGCATGGACCTCAGCCTGACCCCGGATGGAATAGACACGCATGCGACTGGAAAGATCATCTTCGAAACCGGAGGGTTCGTAGTGGCTGGAGAAGAGACCCTGCGACTTTGTCGGAGATCAAAGTTGAAAGGGTAGGTAAATCTCTGGAGGTTCACTGTCACGTGATACATCCTCTTGGACCTTCGCCGACACACTGGGCAAAATCGATTCATCTTCCCAAATTGACATAATCACGATTTCATTTTTGAACTTGTTGTCTTCGATTTCCAACAAACTGACGTTTGTTACATGTTTAACAATATTGAAGGCATGTCATGTAATTTTTTAAACCACAACATCGGATGGATACTTTTCTCACGATCGTCATTTGGAATTGGATTGGGTAATTCTCCGGAAGTGTGTCGGCGAAGGGTTGAAAGTGATCAAATCTACTTCAAGTATTGGATTAACTGGCATCGATGACTGCACCACCTCAAACTTTGCAACTTGACCATACTGTATTGAGTGACTGTCTTGGAAGATGAAGTTTCCGTTGACTGATGTCAGGGCCAAATGTTCGACTAGTGGATGTACTTTTCCTTAGCGGCAGAAGTAGCAGCCTATCAAACGCTTGGCGTTAACGAATGAACCAATGGATTTTGAACCACTTCTATCGCTGGGGACAATTTGACAGCGCCACTTGTACAGATGCTACTCTTGTTACTGGTTTGAAGTGATTTTTGGAATTTGACAAAACTCAAGCGTAATTGTCCCAAAAATGATATCGCTCGAAGGAAATAAACGAAATTTAGTGCTATGACGAAGTAACTCATTATTGGCGAGGTCAATTCAAAAGTGGTACACGTGGAAAACAGTGGAATAACAAAAAAATGACCAACGCAAAAAGTTTACGCACTAGCTCCCTCGATAATTGCGACTATACCAAAATTAGTTGAAATTCGTACCGATTCCCTTCACCGTGTGAATGTAACAGTCGTATTCCAATTGATACGAACGTATCACCATGTGAATTTAGACCGCATGGTCGAACGCTAGAGGACCACGAGTAGACGGGAGACTGGTGATTTGTTTATCAGCGAACGAACGAACGTACAGTACAGTATAGTATATAGCCGTGGAGTTGGAGTAGAGATTGGCAGGCAATCGGATTCAATTAATCCGCCGTCTTTCGTTCTCCGATTCGGTGTTTCAAATATCTCGGATAAAAAAATCACCCGAATTTAGAGGCAGTGTGTATGGCCAATAAAATTCTCCACTGTTATCCGAATATCTGATAGCAAACACCAGTACAAATGGCTGACCAACCATCGATGAGGGATGCAAAAGTGATTGACAGGAATGAAATTCTACTCATTGGAGGAATTTCTATGAAATTGTTTCTCGAGAGCGCCTCGAATCCATTTTGCATTGGACCAAATTAATCGTATAACGTCGTAGCCGGTTATAAGGCGAGGGAGCGTCTTCTGGTTGTTCATTTTTGGTTGCTCGTCAAATTTTGGGGTTGTATTCTCATCTCGTCCGTAGCTTTTCCCAGGACGAAGTCATCCTCATGCAGACTTCAGACTTTGAGGAAGTCTGTTTGTTTCCGAGAAGGGTTTCAAGCCCTATCAAATTTCTACTCGGGTAGGTGTTCCAAAAGTAGCCCTTTACTCGGATAACCAAATTTCGTGACTCTAAAAATCGCACCGTGCTTCCTGGCTTAAAATATCAAGTACCACGATATTTAGCCTAATTTAGCTCCATCGCGACGTAACGCAGCTTGGCCTGAATTATGTCATTACGTAGCTACTCGTTATGCATATTCAGTATTTAGGTCTGCCGTGTAAAAAAATGTTTAAAGTCGAGGAATATTAATTTTCATACCTATTCAAAATGGTCGACCATTCAATTTTTTTACATAATTAGTCAAAAGTAGGTCAAATACGAGTCACCTGGATGGTTTCACGTTTTCTCATTTACCGTGTGACGTCTGGGCTTACAATATATTTCAACGCCGTATTTTAATAACTAATAGAGGGCGAGAAATAGCTGGAGATACGGAATATGAAGTGAGGATTGTGTTTCCACAGACGACGCTAGATGGCGGACTTGTCATACTGAATAGTGATGTCATAGCACGTCGAAAGAGAGAGAGAGAGACCGTTTTGAACCTTACTGAACCCTTTGAATTGCAAATTATGATGATGTTCTTTTCTTACTCGTTATTTGTGACCTCAATTAGCATTTTCTATGATAAAAGACATTCGACGCAAAAGCCTTTCATCGAGAGAATGATGGCATATTTAATTGCAAACATTTAATAATTTTACTTTCGTGTACAACGTGATGTGAGGTCTTTGGGAAATATTCTAGTCTGGTAGGAGATTCGTTGGCTTTTCAATAACTGATTTAATTTTATCACGTGATTGATAACGTGGTTCTGAAAGGACGCGAAGAAATGCTCATTCAATATTCTGCAGGAGATCGATTTCTCTGAGTATTCAATTTGGTGTTCCATCCATCCAGACGGCGCAAAGCACAATTTTCAATCACAAATATAGTAGAAATATGTAGAACAAAGAAAATGAGCACGCGGTTATTTCATACCCGGTATCCGAAGTCGATTCTATCATAGAGTAGATGTGAAAAACAAAGTTAATCATAGGATACTGATTTCAAAGAGTTCGAAAACCGCCTGAACACCATTATCTCCCTGATCTTATTACGATATAAAATTCCTGTAATACATTTCGGTGTCGACGTGGCAGGGGGTATAAAATAAACATGGAAGGTAGATTATACGCGTACCTAGGTGACCGTGGCCACCATGCAGGAACGATTAAAATCATATCCATACACTGAGAGAAATTCATATAGTTAACGGATTTTATGATTGACAGGATTATAAAAATATTCAATCAAACCTAAATAATGGTTGAGATACTATACTTCAGTTTCGTTTACTATGAAAAAATGTTCGAGGCCATTTATAATTCACATGAATAGTATCGATAACTAGAAATTTCTCTCAGTGTAGACTGACAACGAGCGCGTTCGTAAAAGCCTCCAGAATTATGAGTGTACATATATGTAGCGCTGATTCAATTTCGTTACAACAATTTACAGATTCAATTTTGATGAGAATAAGAATATTTATTGGCAAAGTTCACCTCAGATCTTGACGATTATCAGTCACATAGTCCGAAAACGAATTTCTGCAAATACTGTTGTGAAATCAAGTAACATAAGACAATTTCGAATAAGTAATAACAGAATGTAAAATCAACCCCTTGAAAAAATATGGCTTCATTAATTGGCAAGAAAGACTGTTGAAGTTTAAATTTCAATCACCGTCTGGAAGGAATCGAGACCAATTGGCTTCGGATGGCGAATATAATCTGGATGAAAGCGACTGAGTGTTTGGAGCAGATCCACGAGGTCAGAACTAGCGATACACTGTATATGACGATGGATAGGTTTGCGATCTGTGAAGAAACGAATTCTCAACTCTTACGTAGGGACATATAATTTCCCGTGATTAATGAATATTCTCTGAAAATGAATATTTTTTAACTCATACAATGTCCTTTATTTCGTACTGCATTCGTATGTATTACCTAGCTTGTCTACCATCGCGAAGTATTTGAGGGTTATGTTCCCGCTGGAAAGAGACTTTCAAGCGCGCACCGGGCGTCTGCTAATGCCAGTGCTGACAACCTCCGAATATGACTACGTTGCCAAGTTTACTAGCGGTTTATCGAGTACTTTATTCAGTCGAAATAAATTCTTTCAATTGAAAATATAAATTTTCAATCACATTTCATGCGTTTCGGTACTGCTATCAGATACAATCAATCGATGCCAGTCAATATTATCGCTAAAAAGTAAGCTATTATTCAACGAATTGAAGTTGGTATTCGAGTCAACCGAGTGACTCTCGGAATGTATTTTTCATTGTTTTAAATATAATTAGGGCAATAATCACCAAGTCACTTGGGTTTCGTATGTTATATAAGTTACGGTTACCCATGAGACAGGGATTGGATTTTAGGGGTCACTTGTTGCAATTTTTCGATTAAAGGCTAAATCACTAGAGAGTAGCGCCCCAACCTCCTTAACATCGGATTATCGAACATTGTTGAGGATTGTTGATGCTTTCCCGATGCGAAAGCAGCGCTTTATACGGTGGGCGAATGAAGTACCAGGAAGGAAGTGAGGGCGGGACGACGGGAGACGAGGAGCTGTCGGTCTTTCGCATCGCAGACTTCATGGATTGTGGTCGTTCGAGAATCGAGAGTCTATATAGGGATCGACTGATAGAGGAATCGATCGCGAAATCGGAGTAAGTATCTGTTTTTTTATGGAATCCCCGTTTTACTCGATTCGACGCGCGACGACAGTAGATGATTTTTCACTTTTATTCAATTTTTCACAAAGTAACGAATTATCGACAAGATCAGAATTATATTTCGTAAAGTAAAATCGTCGTAGAAAATCTTGCACGTGTCGAGAAAAACTCGCGATCTTGTTTGGAATTCAATTGTTCATTCGCAGTCAATATTAAGTCAGTTATGTATTTGTTTTGTTCGCAATTATTTTACGTTCGATTTAACGATAAGTAAAATCGACGCGATTTAGAATAAAATTCTCCGAATCTCGTGCGTTTCGCCGGCAACGTTTGACCTTGTTTACGCAGGACTCTGTACAAGACTCGCGCGATCTCTTGTTTTGGTTACATTGTTTCCATGCGCAGCCCTCTGTTCCTTCAGTATACCTATACATCACCTTGACTGACCCCTTTCGTCCCGCACATGTATACATCTTTATGAATAATTTAAAATCCTCAATTTTCAAGAGAACAAAGTGTAACGATTTTTTTTGTTAAACACTCCTCAAATTTGGGTTGATAATTGTGTTTTTTTTTTTTGTATTCGCGACGTGTCGAATGAGTCTTGACACTCTATAAAATGCTCTCCAGGTAAATCAATACTCAAATTCATTCAACCTTGATTGATTATCATTTTTGTTTTACAAGTTTACAAATGCATAACTACAAATTTGTCTATCATAAAATGCAACAATGTTCTTTGAGAACGGGACACAGTGGCAAGGGAACCGTTTGAAATATTTGCAACATTTATTCACTCATATTCCAGCCTCTCGGCTTGATCGTGTCCAAAAAGTCTTGAGAACTTGGCGTCGATAATACTGTCGAACTAATTGCGTCCATTTTTGGCTTTCTGCTTGCAGAACCACGAGGAGATGCCGCGAAAGAAAAAACCGTCTGCCGAAGAAAAGGCCAAACTGTATTGCGAAACGTGCAAGAAGTTTGGCCACAAGGATAAGGCGGACAAAGAATGCCCCCAGTACACGCCACGCTGCGCATCGTG